>JBBYHK010126633.1:18874-59018 GCA_038382065.1 Adansonia grandidieri | reverse complement strand
AGCTTTTTTAATTCTCTGAATTAGGGTAGGATAAACTCATAATTAGCCAAATGAGCTCCAAAACCACATGCACACACATTAATATCTATTCTCCTTAAGTCTTCTAAAATCTATTTTTGAGAGTTAATTATTGTAGCCAAATTCTCACTAGATTTTCTTCTTAAAGCATCTGCTTCCTTATTCACATTACTCGGGTGGTAACTAATGGTCAAGTAAATAATCCTTCAATAGTTCTAACCATCTCCTTTGCCTCATATTCGACTCCTTCTAGATGAAGAGATTTTTCAAACTCTTGTGATTTGTAAAAATCTCATAAAACTCCCCATAAAGATAATATCTCTAAATCTTCAATATATGACTATTGTAGCCAACCCAAATCATGAGTAGGGTAATTTTCTTTATAAGGTTTCAACTACCTAGAAACATATGCAATCACTCTATCATTCTACATGAGAACACACCTTAGTCCCTTCTTTAAAGTATCGCTATAATGGTAAAACCTTTTCTAGTGATATGTAAGGTAAGGATAATAGAAGAAACCAATCTTCTTTCCAATTCAAAACTTCTTTCACAATTATCCAACCAATCAAGTCACACTCCCTTCCGAATCAATTTAGTCAAAAGCATAGCAACACGAGAGAAATTTTTCATAAAGCACTTATAATACCCAGCTAAGCCCAAAAAGCTATGAATCTCAGAAACATTATTTGGCCTTTTTCATTCTACTATCACCTCAATCTTCTTTGGATCAACTGAAATCCCATTTTTTAGCATTACATGCCCAAGGAAAGCAACACTAGATAGCCAAAACTCACATTTGTTTAACTTAGCAAACAATTGCTTTCATCTTAAAGTCTTCTAAACACTTCTTAAATGTTTTTTATACTTCTGCAAACTACGAGAATACATTAATATATCATCAATAGAAACAACCACAAATCTATCCAAGCAAGGTTTAAAAACCTTATTCATGAAGTCCATAAAAATAGTAAGAGGATTTGTCAACCTAAACTCATAATGCCCATATCGAGTTTGAAAAGTAGTTTTTTGTATATCTTTAGTTCTAACTGTCAATTAGTGGAAGCCAGATCAAAGATCCATCTTAGAGAACACTTAAGCACCATTTAACTGATCAAATAAGTCATCAGTATGGGGTAAAAGATATCTATTCTTCACAGTTACCTTGTTTAATTCATGCTAGTTAATACACAACCTCATACTTCTATCTTTTTTTCACAAATAACACAAGTGCTCGCTATAGCAACACACTAAATCTAATAAAGCCTTTATCAAGAAGCTCTTACAACTGCTCTTTCAACTCTTTTAATTCTACTAGAGCCATTCTATAAGGAGTTTTAGAAATAGGATCAGTGCTTAAAAGCAAATCAATAGAGAAATCAATTTCTCAATCGAGAAGTAATCTAAAAGCATTATCAGAAAAATAAAAAAATCTCTCACAATAAAAATATCCTTCAGTGCCTTTTTTTTTGTTCTATTATAAACTAATCTTGCTACATAATCTTGATAACTATTTCTTATTAACCCATTAGCTTGCATCGTAGAAATAACTTGTAAAGGAATATATGCACCACTACCATGGAAACCAAAAGGAACTTCCCTAGTGATTTCAAAATCTACCTTTTTTCTCTAACAATTAACCCTAGCATAATGAACAAACAAATAATCCATCCCCAGAATCACATCAAAATTATGCAAACTCAAAACATGCAAGTTAGCTACCAATTCTCTATCTTCAATTCTTAGGAACAAAATAAATGAAACAAAAGAATGCGAAGCACCAGTATTAAACAAAACATAAGCATAACCAAAGGCAACCGATAGGATACTTGAAACAATAGTATTAAATGCTTCAGCATTTTATTAGAGTAAACATTAGCTTAAATTCAAGGTCTCCCCCTTTATTCGATCAAAATAAAAGTGTTTATGCAGTATGAATACCCTAATTAGGTTGCATCTTTTGAAATACTAGTGGTTCAAGTGCTTGAAAGTTTTGTGGCCATTACACTGATTATGAATCTTGAGAATTTAGAGGGCAAATAGCGATATGGTAGCCACATCTAAAACATGCTCTGGTGACATGCCTATAATCAGTAACTCGACGTCCTCCATAATACACCAAACACTTAAGCACTTACTTGGATGTTTTACCATGAGAAAACTAAAAGCCTCATGAGAAAAATATACCCTTAGAGGCAAAAAAGCCTTGTGACCCTTTAGTGGCTTGAAATTTAAAAGGACCACTAAAAGCTCTCTTACTCTGAGAATCAAAGTCTCTGCCTCTCTTTTTTAAAAGATCTCTCCTTGCTTCTTGAATCTCCCTTCAAATAAAGTCTAAAAACTTCATTCTACCAACCATTTCATAATTGCTAGTCAAATACAACAAAGCAAAGCCTCTACAAATATGGCATTCAAACCATTTTCAAACCTTTGAGCTCTAGTCTCATCATCAAGAACAAGAGAAGGAGTAAACTTCAATAATTGATCAAACTCAGTTTCATAGTCATCCATAGTCTTGCTACCTTGAACTAGATTAAGAAACTTCCTTTCCAATAGCAGCAATTTACTTTTAAGAAAATATTTCATATAAAATATAGTGTAAAAGTTATCCCACGGAAAGAATCACGAATTATTTTCATGAATGCGGACTACTCCTTTCCACCAATTATTAGCACTCTTTTGTAGTAAGTAAGTAGCAAATCTAATCTTATCTTGATTCAAAGTGCGTATTGCATCAAATCTTTCTCTATCTCCTCAATCCATAACTTTGCTTCATCAGGATTTGCAAAACATTCAAAAGCATGAGGAGATATCTTCTTAAACTCACTTAGACTTTTCCATTCCCCAAGATTATCAATTTATTGCACCAGTGGCTAGTGTTGTTGTTGATCCCTCACTAGATTAATTACTTCGTTGATCAAATTCAACACCTTATCATTATTCCCAGCAATTGCACCTTGTGGTACCTTTATGTGATTCCCAATACACTCTTGAGCATTTAATGCAACATTTATACCTCGATCACTGCCTTGATTTTGAGGAATTTGGCCTCTCTCACTATGAGAACTTCTAGAACCCCTAACTCTAGCGATTGCTACAATTTCAGCAAGGTTGGGTTCATTATTACGATGAAAAGGCATACCGATTCAATCAAAGTAACAAACATATTAAGGCTAAAGATTTTTTTTATAACAAACAACCATAATAAAACAGAAGTTGTAAAGCAATAAAAAGAAACATCCCAACTTAAATTTCTACCCATACTCACTCATCATGATAATACTAAATGTTTCATTATGATGATCGTCAAAATCGAAAAACCTAAACTCTGACACCATTAAATCTATCATGCCCCAAACCAATGCATAATAGACACCATACATCTATCTAATCTCACAAATATGCAAAGCAACCAACTAACAAAATGGAATTAAAAAAAATCTATGTTTATAAAAATAAAACAAATTGAGTTATTTAAAAATAAAAGGAAAAAAAAATTATAGGCATAACGTAATGTTTAAAATAAAAGTTCGAAACCTTTAATAGCCTATTAAATAATAGTCTCAAAATGTTGTAATTTTTTTCACATTAAAGTCTAGAAAACATAGACTAAAATCGAAACGCCATTCTCTGATATTTCTGTGTGTCAGTCCACATTCAATACCTATAAAATATTAATGAATATAATAAGTTCGGCTACTCAGTAAGCAACTGACATTCCTTCAATTAGGTTAAACACGCTAAAAAACTATTAAGCGAAAATAACAATTTGAATTAAGAAATACAAAATTTTGGGTAATCTTATATTTATAAATAACTTACTTCAAAATAATAATATGATAAATATTTTTAAACAAAATTCTTATGCTTAAATCCTCGAAATATGTGTATATCTAATTAGCTCCCTTTACAAGCTATGGATAAAAACTATTATTCTAAACTGGTGACAAGGTTCAAAACGAAAATCACTATTCTCAACTAGTGACATGGTTCAAAACAGAAACCATTATTCTAAACCAATGTTACGATACTGGTTTAATACAAAAATTGCTATTCTTAACTGGCGGTACGATTTGAAATCGGTTTTTAGTCACAAACATGTCAAAATGGCTAACAATTAACCTTAATTAGAAGGGTTCAAGCATAGCATGTTGGGAAAGCATCCAAAATAGGAAAATTAGATTACCAATAACATAATATGTACATTTATAATAATTAAAAGTAAACACAATTTTATTCTCAAAATATATCTCATGCACATATCTATATATTTTTAGATAGACCATTTAGTAGAATCATTGCAAAATTACAATTGTAAAAAAAAATATACGAATAAATAACAACAATATTTTCGAATCTGAATCTAAAACTATAGATTTCCTGCATAACCCGATTTTCTAAAACAAGGGACAAAATAACATATTTTTCTTTTCATATATGACATAAAAATATTAAGGGCTGATTTTCAAGAAATAAATAAAGGAATATCGAATCATTTACCTGATTCACTAAATTGACATTTAAGTTGCAAATTGCAAAATTCTTCTAATAGCCTCAAGATTAGGAAAAGATATAAATATATATATATATATATCTAAAAATCAAAATTTAACAAAAATATAAACTTAACAGCGTACAACATTTCATTGGTCATTCGAAGACATTTGAGTAGTGTGGCAACTTTCCTAACAAACCAAAATTTTCTTGATAATAAAATATTTAAAACTCTGTAAAATTGAAAACTAACAATTAAAACATAAAATTAGTATCAACAAAACTTTATGAAAATGCAATTAACTTCAAAATAATTTCCATATTTTTGAAAATAAATATGTAAACGAATAAACTTTTCTCAGAATCAAGTAAAATAAAGATAATTTCACAAATATGTATTTAAATATATAAAAATTCATTAAAATTAGGAAAAATGAGATTAATACTATTTTTAACTAAAACTATTTTATCTGGTCGAAAACTTTTACGAAAAGTTTTAAAAGAATTTTTAAATTCTAGAATCTAGGAATCTATGATCATTTGACTTTAAGTAAGCCATAATAAAACTAAATTCATGTAAATACTGATGCTATTTAAAAACACAATTCAATAGTAGAGATGTAATACTATAATATGGAATTTTATTTTGACAAGAACAGTTTCATACAACCTAAGTTTCGGGGGTCTAAACTTTGAAAATCATCACAAATAATTTAAAATTTTCTAGGTTTTCAAATTGGCAAATTCAGTTAACCTACTTTAGGGCTTTGATTCTTTTCACGCAGAACTCGTATGACCAAACAAATTTTATACTATAAATTCATGTAAGTTTCACCAAAAATGGTCACCAGAAAATGGTTTTCTGGTGACCCAAGGTTGGCTAGTCAAAATTCTTAGAAAACCCAAATCAGTAACCTAAAAAAATTATAACTCCTAAAATACTCAACCAAATGAAGTGCCACATATGATGTTTGAAAGATCTCGAATAGACCTTTCTAGGGGTACCTATAATGTCATCAGAAAGTCACCCAAAGTCATTAAAATTTTTAAAACATCAAAATACTTCAAAATAAAAGCATAGGTTTTATGTAAATTGATCAAAATATAATAATTTCACAAAAATTAAGCAAAATCTTAACTAAATCTGTGTTTTTCACAATGGATTTGCCTTTCTTTTGACTTTTTTCTTCTTCCCTAGGGTTAAACTCTCCCACACCCCTATCTAAAAAAAAGTAGCATAAAACTTTGTAACCCTAATTTTTTATTAGTTTAATAACTCTAATAAATTAATTAGGCCTTAGTACAGAACTGAAATTAGGTTAACTATTTAATAAAATGACTAAGTGTATTTTTTTATGGGTTTTACACCTATAGATGAAAACTTTGGTGATTTTTTAGAGACAAGATCAAAGGATTTATCTTGACAAAGTTTAATGATTTCTTGACAAAATGATATTTTTAACAAATTCTTAACAAAATAAGTGATTTTTTACTGAAAAGGAAATTGATAAAAATAGAGGTCACAGACAAAGATTGCTTATGCCTTGATCCGTACTTATGGGGTTAATGCATTTATTTTGACTCTTCTAATGTCTTAGAGTGAGAATTTGGAAAAATCAATTAATTTCAACTAATTATGAAAACAAGGGACAACATCACGTTGTCCCTCTTTCCAAATTCATTCTAGGAAAATTCAAAGGTGTTATAAGCCAGGTGAAATGCCACTGAAAATATACTCAATAAGGTTTAATGCAAAAATATTCCAAAAGTCCTAAATAATTGCCTTTCAGGTCGAAATAATTTTTGAAGTTGGTTCATACGTGACAATAACAGTGTGTGAGAGAAAGGATGTAATGAACTTTGAAAAATCATTCTTAGCTCATATGGAATCATTAAATCACAAATAAAACCTTTTCTAGAAAGAAAATTTCATAAACTTTCTATGAAAAATATTTTAAAAATTCAAAAAAAAATGATTGGCCAAAATGGCCCTAAAAGAATGTGAATTATTGATTCTAGGGATTCCATATAGCCTTAACTTAAAAAATTATATCTCGAGATACCATTGGAAAATTAATTCAACACCATTTTATGAAAAAATATCAAACAAATTTTGCAAAATGGTTTAAGGTTTGAAAACAAATTTTTAAGTCATGACTACATTACTATCAAGATAAAAAGAGGAGAGTTTTAGGTTTTTCAGGTTTCTTAGGTCTAGACTCGAGCCATGGATATTTGAATGTCCACGACAGTAAGGGAATAGTGACATCCACTTCACAGGTTCATCTCACAATCCTAAAGAGATTTGGCATGATGAATAACCTATGACCATGTCACAAGGACTCTAGGCAAAGAACAAGGCACAAACAGCTTGGAATAAGAAAGAATTTTTGAAAAACAAAAATTTTGACCTCAAAAAATTTTTAATCCAAACATAAATACTTGATTTTCCCCAAGATTAGTAAGATAAAAAAACTTTTAGTCCATGTTAATCTTCATTTATTGAGGTTAACATGGCCTTAACTTAGGAAAGTTTTGAGAAAATCAAATTTTGACAGTAAATAAGCAAGCATCTTGACAAACATGAGATGGACCAAACATGACATTCATGTTTATAGGCATGGATAACATGTTTAGACATGGAAAGATGACATTTAGGCATGATATTAGTAACAGAAATGCAAGAAAGTGACAATGGAGTGCAAGGACATATTAGTTTCATGAATGATAACAAGAGTTATACCATGGAAATATTGTGAAAATGCTTAAAAAAAGATAAATAACAAGTTAGAATTTCTTGGCAGCATCAAAACATATTTTCTAGGAGAGCTAAGCACATGAAAACAAAACAACATGCTAGAAGGGTCAATAAAGCATGAAAGATCCTAAGTCTACCACATCCACGGCCACAAAATGCATAAGTTTTCTTAGAAAAAAAGGTCATGGTTACATGGATTTTTTTTTGGCTCACTAAAGTGTTGGAGATGATGAAAAATAGAAAATAAATGAGAAAAGAGTAAAGAAAATATACTAACAAGCCTTAAACCTTAGCCTTTCTTTTGAGCAGCAACTTTGATCTCACTTTCTCCCTCTTTCTCTTTGTTTAGCAAGAAAAAGATGAAATGAAGGAGCTTTTTTGGTTATAATGGTGATAGAGAAGAGTTTTAAAGATGAAAGTAAGTTAAGGATAAATTTTTAAAGGTTTATTAGTAGGGGTTTGAAGGAGCTATGCAAATGAAGTTTTTGTCTAAGGGGAACAGTATTTTTGGGAGTGTTATAGTGTCTATTTTGTTGAGCCAAAGTTGGCTTTTTTATAGGCAAGTGATCAACCAAGATTTGAAGGCCGAAAGTAAAGGCAATTTTGAGTTTCGCAATGTACCATGGAGGCAACCCTAAGTACTATGCTCAGTTGCCAAAATCCCACTAGCTGACACGATCTAAGTAGTGGAATAGAGTTTTTGGTGAAGTTTGCAGATGAAAAAGAGCCAAATTTGCCTTTAAACAAACCATTTAATCCATGAAAATATCACATTTTCAAGTTTTTTCTGGGATCAAAATTTCTTAAAACCCAATTATAAGTCTAAAGTTAAGGCTTTGTATGAATTTTGATGATTTTTTAAGCCAAAAAACGTGTTTAAACTGGATTTTTAGATCAATAGTGCAAAAGTTAAAAAATATAACGAATTGGGCAAAAATGCCTTAAACTATCGATACATTGCAAATTGTATTGAAACATCAGGGCAAAAAATCTAGAATGTATCGATACAATTACTTATATATTTATACATCTTGTCCAAAAATCAAATTTTAGCCACTACCAAGCCTTGTATCGATAGATTTAGCCAATGTATTGATACATGAAGCAAACATACGTTTGGTTCAATAATACTACTTATCCTGGTGAGTTTTACATGGAGTAACTCTCGATATAGTAGTAAAAGCAAGACATGTAGGCAGATCAACTCATCAAGTTCCCATTGACATAGGATCCATACAAGGAAAAGCACTTGCCATTCATTGGTTATTAGGGGCATCCTACCCCTGCCATAACATTTGCGCATTTAGATGCTACTACCATACTATCAAGAGGATTAGCCGCCAAAGGTATTTATCCAGTAGTAGATCCTTTAGACTTAACGTCAACTATGCTCCAACCTAACAATTCAAAGTGCTTTTCTTGCATATTCTTGATAAACTAGCTTTCATATATAGATGTAGGAGGATCTGTTTGATTGAAAACAAATCAATAGGGCCATGCCAGTATGATTGAATATGCATTAGAAAGGTTAATCGGAGGATTGCCCTCCTAATTTGAAGTTTTTTCCTACAAGTTTCAACCTTATTGACTATGACAACAGTCGTGACTATAAAAAGACTTAAAACTATGGCAGGGTGGTGCACTCTGCTTTCTCACAACCCCTACTCTAATCAAAAGACTAAAGCCCCTACTAAAAAGTCAAAAGGCGAGCACTGAAATGAGAAAAGCTTGTAGACTCATGATGCTGAATGACAAAAATTTCAATACCATAAGCAGATTCAAATTCTATTTATTATAGATTTTGCACCTTCGAAAGAGATTGAAAGGAAGGCTTTGTTTTTTTTTATATTATGACCCTTCCATATACATCGGCTTTGGTTTGAATTGGCATTCTAAAGAAACTTTAGTTTAGTTCTACTATAGGAAAAAGAGGATTCTTGGCTTGAGTTTTTCCTCCTGGAGAGAAATCGATGCAAGCCCCATTGTATCGATACAACTTGTGAAATTTTCAATTTTGATAATGTGGAGGCCTTATGTCAATGCATCTAGGCCATGTGTTGACATATTTTGCAAAAGTGTGAATTTTTCATGCCTTTGGCCCTCGAAACACCTCACCTGGGAATGATGGATGACTAACATGTGCTTATCCGTATAACCTCGATGACACTTCGAATAGTGACCTTTGATGCTTCTTTTTACATTTTTCTTCACCACAACCCCTAGGCATTTCAAGCCTTCCCCTAAAATATATCATGTGTACACCTAAAATTAGGTACTGATTCAAAACATGGCACCCGGCGATCATCTCCATTTTTTATTCTTATTTTTATTTTTTTAATTCTATTACCTTTCACTTAAGTTTTGAGATGCCAAAAATTAAACCGAAAAAATGGGTTGTCTATGAATACCACGTAAAATCAAGTATTTAATGACCTCCCTTTATTAGTTATGATAAAATTGTTTGTGAATGAAAACAAAAAGAATGGTGTAAATATTATGCGTACCATCTATTTATGCATTAATGATTATGAAACAATGCGAAACTATTTAATCACAATAATAATTATAAAACCTAGTTGCGCATTAATGATTATGAAAGAATGGGAAACTATTTAATCACGTTAATGATTATGAAGCAATAAACTATCTAACAATTAAAATTTTACACCACACGTATTTGCAGTGAAGCTTTAGTTTCCACCATGTGGTTATATGTATTAAATAATATCACTGTAAAATTAATACTTTAACAATTTTAAAATAAAATGTATAATAAACTTGTGCAATGCCCTGCATGATATCTAATAATAATAATAATAATTAATTAATATTAAGTTAGGTTGTTGTGTTCCCAAGATATTAGTGCTTCAATACATATGGATGTTAGTTAAGTGTACTTATGGAAATTATATTAAACAAATGTGTTCAAAGGTTAATTTATCAGTTCGGTTTGACAAGCTTGATATGAATCAAAACAAATTCTGAATAAGATATTTTATATCTAGATTAATTTGGTTGAATTCATTATTATTATTTAATAAATAATTTTTTTTTACAAATTTAATTATAAAAAATATAAAAATAATTTTATAATATTTTAAATAAAAATTTTTTTTGAACTTAATAAATCAATTTGAATTAAATTTTGAGCAAGTAAATTTTGACTATTCAAGCATATTTTTATAATACGGTAATATATCAATCAAGCCCTCTTATTCATACTTCTATCAAAGAATAAACAAAAAGATATGCGATGGGATGGGCTCGTTTCCCACTAGCAATAATCCTTGTACACAAAGTTGAAGTATTTTTTTTTTTACAATTTCTTTTGGATCGATTCCAAAAATTACAAGAATATTTCTAAAAGTTACCAAATCACACATATATATATATATATATGTATACTGAATTTATATTTTATGCATTGATAATCATATATATCAGTGATTTAGATGATTTCATCTTACTAAAATAAAAGTAATCTATATTTATTTTTAAAAATTTTTAATGAATAGACATAATTTTATTTATTCATTATACACTGTTATTGCTCAAATACACACCACGGTGTATTTAGATATTATTGCATTATGTGTACACCAAAAATGCACTTTTCCAATTCGCATATGCATATTTTCTTTCTAGAAGAACTTGGAGCTAGCACATAATCTTTTACGGTTGGCCGTGAACGGTTGGCCATGACTACGAAATTAGACAAAACTAAAATCAAGAAGCGAAAATGAAAAATGCCAATGCTAGTTAATGCACCCATCCTTTTCACTTCCTCTTCTAGAATTTGTCATCTTATCCTCTTTAGTGGTAAAAAGCTGTGGACTTAATAAGATGGGAGGATGAAGGAATTCCCACAACACTGATTCAAATTTGTCACTGTCAATCATTTACTTATCTGAGCACAACACAATATAAAGATCAAAGAGTAGAACATTATCAATCATTATCTTAGTCATTAAAAAAGAACAACTTAAGGATCCAAAAAAGGACATAATATACTCCAAGGCATGCCTATCAATCAACCATCATTGAATTCAGAAACCAGTAAAGGCCAAATTGTTTGTAAATTTCAGTTTCAGAGAATCTTGTGTTCATACCTAACGAGTACAACATAAGGACAGGCGAACCATCCTTTGGGTGGTAGATAACCAGACAAGTCATTTGTGTGCTGAAGTAGCCCGACATATATAGCATCCCGTTTTCTTTTGAATGGCCATGAAAACTTTCAAGTTGGGGTATTCTTTTTCATTTTACTCTTAAAGCTATCATAATCGAAATGATTGGCCTATTGGCTTTGTTGACATCATTTTTATTGGACATAACTTTTAAAAAGAAATATTCATGCTTGCATTTGGAAGCTTAATTATTTTGGGTGTCAAAACTTGTATTTTAAGTCTGAAATGCTGGTTTCTTTAGCGTTTAGAGGCGAAGTTTTAAGATTTTTGTAGTGCTTATTCTTAATTTTCTAGTTGAGTTCAACATTAAATGAGTTTAAATCTCAAAAGTATGCAGAAGAGACAAGTTGAAGATTAGGATAGCAATCATTTGTGTGAGTGTATATATATGGTTATGTAGGGCACGTGGCCAGTTAAACGAGGCTCAAATAGTATAATTGATACAAATGCGAGAATTTGGCGTTTTAGTGCAGCAGGATCCTCTCATCCCTTTGAATCTGATGTAAACATAGATTAATTATATTTGCGTGCAAATGAAAAATTACAAATGTTTCCAGAAATAAAAGGAAAATAAATGAATAAAGAAGAAAGAATCACATCATGGGCGGCAAGACCAGCCAAGACGTCTTGAATCAATACCTCCACTTTAACTTTATTCCTGGACCTATTCGTACCTATTCATGCTTCAGTCGGATTCTCGATAAAACTTTTGTAGTTTAGATATCGAAATAATATTTAATTAATAAAATTATTTTATTTTGTTTTATTTTTAATATGTTTAAAAATATTAATATTTTAATTTTTAATATAATTTTTAAATTTTAACATTTAAATTTTTTTAATATATATTTTTAAAATTTTTGAATAAAATAAATTTAATAGACCGAACTTTAAATACAAATTCTTATAATTCAATCGGATTTAATCTGATCACTCTGACTTATGAATATTTTTACTAATTTAAAGGAAAAGAAAGCTTTCATATCCCTCCCAGCTTGTACTGAAATTCCCTGCACTTTCGTCCTAAAATTATTCCTAAATTTTTTACTTCCTTGATGCCTCTAGCATGGCGGTTTTATTTGTTTCTGTGTTCTAGGAACGTTCCTTGGATGCTTTCTCATGATATTGCGTGTGTAGGAGTAAACCATATTCAAAGACGTGTCAGTGAAAGGCTCCTTTTCTGTCATGGCCTGTGTATACTACACTTGACAGCAACGTGTTGGAAGGTGATAGATACAATAACAACCGTCATGCATATAATCTTAATTATATGGCTTAATTCGAAAGTGTCCTCGAACTAAATTTTTTTTTATAAGTTACAGTCTAAATCTTAAGCTAGTCAATGTGAGATTATCCCTTTCAACACTAGCCTTCATAGTTAAGGGTGTGATCTATGTTTTTACTGAGAGTTGGTATGGATCCAAAAGGGATCCCTATAGATGAAAGGATTAGTTAATATTTGACTATGACTACTATGAGATATTGTCTACTTTGAAGGTCTAAAAATTCTTCTTATGATTTTGTCCGTCTCAAGAAAGGATGCCTCGACAAGAGAAAAAGGCCCTTGCTTTATAAGTTTTAGTCCAAATCTTTGGCTAGTCGATGTGGGATTGTTGTTTGTTATCTGTTTTCGACCACACAAGTGCACGTATCGCAATAAGTAATATAGTGATCAATAGAGTATCATTTTCACAAGAAATTATACTAAATCTACTAAATACTAAAATTAAAACAATTTAATCTTATTTAAACAAATAATTAAAAGACCAATAATTAAAATTAAAACTAAACTAAAGCTAAACTAAATTAAATTTAACTAATAGCAAAGAAATTTAAATGAGGTTTATTAATCAATGATAAAAACTTAAGATTGTAATTTTTCTCAACACTTCATTTGAATTTGTTTTATCCTCTTAACTTGACCAATAATAATGAGTTGTTAACCTAGATTTTTAGTTTATTTATAAGTATCTTACAATAGTCTTATAAAAGTATCTCATTTAACCAATTTACTATATTCTAATGCACATTGAATTAAAAAGAAACTCATTAAGCCTATACTCTAATTTGGTTATATATCGCACGCTCTTATATTCCTATCTACCACATAAATCAATTCATCCTAATAAATGACTATGAAACATATGTCATTCAATCCAGGTCTGAACACAAAATTCTCTTTTTCAAGTTCATTAAGATTACCAAATCAATCTAATTGATAGCCAATCAACTAGAAGCATTAAGAACAAGATTAAACAAATAGCTTAATTATCATTAAATCAAGAAAATAAAATAAAATAATCCAAACTACACATTGATAATCTTAGAAAAATAAATTTAGCTCATATTAATTAAATAAAACATAAAACAGTGAAGTTTCACCATCATAAATATTACAATAAAGATAAAAACGGTTAAAGGAAAAGAGAAAACTAAGAGTTGAAAAGTCTTAATCTTTAATTTCTTTAATATTTCTCCTATTGCAAAAGCTTAATAGCTTCTCTTCTTCTTTAAAAGTAATAGCTCTAAAATATCCAGGGATAATCCAAAACCTAATCATAAGAATTCTATTTATAGGCAAAACCTTGAAGTGGAGAGACTTGTTTTGCAAGCAACTTAAGCATATATTTTTGGAAATTTCCTTGATTGAGTTCACTTTCCTTTTTCATTAAATTGTTGTACTTTTGAAAACTCCTTTGGGTTTTAACCTATAAAAATATGAAAAGTATTTAAATAACTAAGTAATTACAATTTAAGGAAAGTAAATAATACTAAATTAAAAACTACTAAAAACAAATAAAACTTAAATAAAATAATACTAAATTAAAAACTACTAAATATAAATGAAATTTAAATAAAAATCTTTAAGACTTAGATTATTTAATATGCATAATGAGACTAAATAAATATATTTTATAGAGTTATCATTGTATTTTTCAACACTAGCTCCTCAATCAAAGGTATGGACTGTATTTTCAGCAAGGGCTAGTATCTAAATGGACTCCCATATACAGTGCCATCATTGGTGCAAGGATTTGGTTGCATTAGGCCTGTATGAAGTATTGTCTACTTTAGAGGTCTAAAGACTCTATTTTTAATTTTGTTATTCTCAAGAAAAAAAGTCTTGAGTAGAAAAAGGTACTTTCTTACTTTATAAGCCGCAATCAAAATCTTTTACTAATCGATGTGGGAGAGTTTTTAGACTTCCAAAGTGACTGATACTTCATAATAGGTGCTATTCAACCAATCCTTTCGTTAGCAATGGTGTCATCTATAGGAATCCATTCTTGATCTGTATGATTATACCAACTTTCTACAAAAACATGGCTACATATTGACTAAGGGGGCTACCATTAAGGGGGACAATGATCCTATATCCACTAGTGAAGGATTTGCAATGTAACTTATAAAATAAGGCTACTCTTCCCTTATCAAGACATATTTTCTCAAGGAGGACAATCGTGAGGAGTCTTTAAAATCAAATAATACCCTATAGTAAGTGCAAATCAACCAATTCTTACATCAATAATGGCACCATCTATGGGAATCTATTTTGGATTTATACCAGCCTTCGACAAAAATAGTCCACATCTATGATTAGGGGGCTTGTGTTGAACGGGACAATGATCCCACATCAACTAGCCAAGGATTTAGATTGTGGCTTATAAAGCAAATGTTATCTTTCATCTATCAAGGCACTTTTCTTAAAAAGGATGAAACCATGAAAAACGTTATTAAACCTCTAAAGTAGACAATACCTTATAATGGACGTAGTCCAGTCATTCCCTAATCAACACACTTTATTAATACACGAAAAAATATTTTACTAGGAAAACAATCTAAAATTATAAAATCTAATTATAATGATTTATTATTTTAAAGTCGTTAGGAATATCTTTACCATTGTTTTATTATTGGCAACTTTTAAGAATTTGTCATAGTAGTGTTTTTTTGACAAAATTTTTTACACTAAAAAAATAAAAAATGTGATTAAATTAATTTGTCACAATAACTCATTCTATTGTGACAATTTTTTGTACTCTAAAGACTTAAACTAATGAGAAAAAAGTTGTTAGAATAATTAAATTTTCTTATGATGATTGTAGACACCTTATTTTGTCTAGGCTAATTTTTTAGTAGCCTAGGGCATGGATGTGAAAGGGGGTGATGATCATCGCCCAGCAAAAAAGTATTTTTGAGAAGGTCAAAAAGGCCTATAGATCATATCAAAGATAAATGCAAAGATGTGGCATCAAAGGACGTAGTTCAAGGTGTTTAGGGACAAAAGATATGAGAAAATACATAATTTTGCTTGAATGCATCGATACATGGTTCTCATGTATTAACACAATGCTCAAACGATCCAAAAATTTGAAATGTGCTCATTTGTATCGATGCAACATGTAAATGTATCGATACTAGGCCATGCCAAGACCAAAACTTGCATTCTATAAAGAAATGTATCGATACATATCAACATGTATAGTTACAATGATTCATATTATTGATACAATGTTCATTGTATCGATACACTCAAGGTTTTTAGACCAAATGTATCGATACATTCTGCAATGTATCGATACATACTGGCCATTTTCCATGGTCTAGGCATTTTTAATTCATCCACCATTGATTAAAAACTCGATTTTAACTTATTTCTTTACATCAGAAAAGATCAAAACCCATATCAAATTATGGATTTAGACTTTTGAATTAATCAAAACAATTTTTGAAGTCTAAATTAGATCCAAAAGATCAATGTCATATGATCACCCTACTCTTCCCTAGTTTGTTGACCAAGATCACGATCAGCCACCCTATTCATTGAAAAATCATTTCAACATTTAAACCAGCCATCCGATGTCCATCACATTGCAACAAGTTGATCCCTATAACCACTCTATAGCCACCAAGCTGACATCACTTTGTCTCCCTTGAGAAATGACCAAAAACACTGCTAATTTGGCTTTGAAATGCTGGTATAAATAGATTACTTCTATCTCAACTGAGGGATTTGAGATTCCAGCTTGTTTTAGCTTCCAAAAACACATTCACATATCAAGAAAACCAAATCTCATAGCTATTCACTTAGCACCCAAAAATAACCCCAAAACACTCACTCTTAGCCACTATACATTCTGAAACACCCTTATCCATACCAGAACCAAAACCTCATTGTTTCTCTCTTTTTCTTGATTATTAACAACAAGGAAAAGAGGGAAATTTAAGCCATCTCTATTGCTCTAATCGTTTGGCCAAAAATTAAAGTGTTATTGGTATAACTTTCTATTTTATTCTTTTCATTTTTTGTTTTTTAGCATCTTCATCATTTTAGTGAGCTCTCTATGTTTCCATCACCCTCTTAGGATTCTCATGCATTATTGTAGCTTTTGGTTGTGGTAGTTTAGGATTTAGATGCCTTAATGCCCCTTTGATATGCAAAATGCCTCATTTTATCCTTATTATTTTGATAACTCTTGCTTTTGCATTTTATGCTATATCCATGAATCTTGTTATGATTAATCCATGTATGAATCCTTAGCCTAGCATATTTCAAGCATGTTTATATGTTAGCTTGCATTTTGTCATGAATCATTGTCATTTTCAGCATGCTTCACTCTATGAGATGCATGCATAACACTTTCTTTGTCAAGACTAGTGGTAAAGTTTGTATCCCCATTTATGTTTTGTGTCATCCCCATGTATGTTCATTATCTTCTCCTTGTCTAAATGCATGTTTGATGGCTTTAAAAAAAATTGATTTTCAAAACCTCCCCAACCCAACCATCTTAACCTCAACCAATAAGGATTAGCATGAACTTAGCATTTTCCTTAAAGTTAACTAAAAGTCTTAGGGAAGATGAAGTTTTTCAGATTTGTAATCCTGATTAAATGAGTCAAAACTTTTGATTTTCTAACAAAAATGGCCTTGCACTTTTTCCCTATTCGTGCCCTGTTTTTGAGTTAAAACCTTAAGTGGTATGATTAACAGACTGTTTCATCATCCCAAATTACTCCAAGGCTGTTCAAATAAGTTTGTGATGCTCATACCACTCTTTCCCTTCAGTCATGTACATTCGAATGTCGATGAATCGAGTTTGGACCCATAAAAATAGAGAAAATAAGAAATATCATCTGCTTTGCTTTGTCCCCTGCTAGCAACATCACTGTTACAAATTGAACAATCACTTTAAAATCCTAAATGATTTTTCATAAATTTTATTATATTTTTCTCTAAAAGTGTATCAAAATATCTTTAAAACAAGGTCTTGTTCACCCTTAGATCAGTCTGGATGAAAGAGTTATGATTTTTCGAACCTAGACTATCTGAAATCTTTGGATTTAACAAAGTGCATTTTGGTTGGGCCCTTTAGGCCCACTAAACGATTTTTTCAAATCTGTCCAACATTTTTCCTAAAACGTTCATGAAATTCCCTTTCTGGGAAGATATTATCTATAATTTTTGGATACCAAACGAGTCCGAAATGATTTTTCAAATTTTGACACACTCTTTTTCTCGCATGCCCTATCAGTAGGATATTAGGAATATTTTACATTGACCCTCGTCAAGTTACCTTTCTGACGGTATCTTGTCCATCCTCTAAAGCCTTCAAACCAATCCAGAATAAATTTGAAAAGTGGGATCGTGCGATGCTATCCCTTATTCTCGATCATGATCAAAATTAAGTTGTTTTCC
Source organism: Adansonia grandidieri (assembly GCA_038382065.1). Taxonomy (NCBI): domain Eukaryota; kingdom Viridiplantae; phylum Streptophyta; class Magnoliopsida; order Malvales; family Malvaceae; genus Adansonia; species Adansonia grandidieri. The sequence goes on along the minus strand of JBBYHK010126633.1, from coordinate 40,864 downwards.
CGAATTGCATCTCGAGACATTTGGATGTCACCGTATCACCTCGATTAGACTTGAGAATATGCTTTAACCTCCCACAAGCTTGTATCAAGGCACGAATATATTTTTTTACATCTTTACCATCCTCGTTCATAATAATTTCTTTTTCCAAAAAAAATCATCAAAATGCTCACACATTTCCTAAATCACAAAGTTTTGTCAACTTAAGTTTTCCAACTCAACTTCTTTAAAGAGTGTTAGATAATGTCATTTTCGAGGATACTCTGACCCCGACCTTCCGAGGGGATACTCCAACCCTACTTTTCAAAATTGTCAAGATTTAAAATTCTTCCTTTGTCAAAATTATTTTTCATCCACGAGGGTACTCCAACCCTAACCTTCCGAGGGGATAGTCCAACCCCGCTTTTCAATATTGTCAAGATTTAAAAATCTTCCTTTGTCAAGATTATTTGTCATCCATGGGGATACTCTAACCCTAACCTTTTGAGGAGATACTCTAACCTAGTTTTGCAAAATTGACAAGATTTAAAAATTTTTCTTTGTCAAAATTATTTGTCATCCACGGGGATACTCCAACCCTATCTTTCAACTATAATTAATTTTTTCTCCTTTCTGGACTTTCATGAATGTGTCAAACAAACCTCGTTCAATCAAAGAACCCAGATGCATCTTGAAAATTGTCAATTCGATTATTCTTAGATAATCGATGCTGATTGTGAGATATATTCCAATAGTCCATCTCATCCCTTTATCATTACATTGAATGGTCCACATTATGCTACTTCATTCGTTGCTGTACTTACGTGATTTTCTTTATGATGATTATTTGCATTCACATTTTCCAATCATTTAAAATACAATTAAAGGTAATGTTTTGCATGGGTATCTCTCTAGTGCCCAAAGTGAAACATTCCATTTTCAAAGTAAAATCCAAAGGTCATTTTTATTGAAAATTTCTATATTCCCTATCTATCCGAGGCGTATATGAGATTAAATCTTTTCATCAAAACCCGGATTTGTATTTCTATAAAATTCATGCATTGAAAGGGGGTTATATCGAAATAATGATGAGTTAAGATTGAAAGAATCAAAATCGAGTTAAGACATAGTTAGTAATGTATCGATTTCAGGCATTGCAAAGAGATTCATACCTCATTGTGTGTAACCAACTCCTGAACCTAAACAGTGAATCTTTATACTACGTAGACCACAGGATCGATATTTTAAGTTTCATAACTCAAAACATAGGTTTCAATAGGCATCCGGTCATGCCTAGCCCAAAATGATCGGTGGTGACTCCAAGCGTTGGCCACTTCATGATGGTCATCTGAGACCAATAAGATGAATGATTTGTCTTATGGTTCCCATCACTATATCACAAGTCAAGAATTCATACTTTCTCATTCTCATCATGTCGCGAAGGAAAAGTTTCAGTGAAGAAGACATTTCCTAGTCAGATAGATATTTTAAGTCGTATGCACCCATAGATCCGCGAGGATCCACCCTGAGGTATGTTGCAACAATGATAATACCAACTCTAAATGTATTAACAATAGTTACAAAAAATAGTTTTCATTTTATTAGTAACAAATGCCTTCTCACTAATATTCACTGAAATAATGTTTCATGAATTGTGTTACCAACCTTATGACACCCCCATCACAGGTTTCTCACTATTTGTTTGTCGATCCTACCTCTAAGGTGTTTGGCATAGAGTCACAATTGGTCCATCTTACTCAACCCACCCATTAGGCTTGTGTAAAATCAAACAGTCAATGATTGGCTCTAATACCACATGTCATGCCAAATGCTCTAAAGAAGTAAGCAACGTTAAACTCACATTAGATAAAAAAGAGAAGGTTTTTAAGTATATAAGCAAGTACTACATATCTTATCAAGCATGTTTCTGTGAAGAAGATAATGGCCTTATGACATATGCACAGATCTAAAAAAGGGCAAAAGAACAAAACTTTTCTACCTTTAATTTCTCTCTCTTAGACACCTATGATGAAACAGCTCTAATGCATCCGATAAATGTAGTGTTGGTAATGAGGATGTTGTTGAACATGACAGCTTTTGTCAATGAATCTGTCGGAGAAAGGATTCTATTTGGGATTCTATTTGGATTTCTATGGTGGTTTATCTATGTCGATATTTTTTGTATTTTAGTTTTTTTCATAGGGATCGTGTCACTGATGTCGCTTGGTCTTGTTAAACTCAAAATTCTACAATGGAATGGCACTTCCACTAAGAAAAAACAAGCTGGTAAAAAAATTAATTTTTAAATTTTTAAAAATTTGTTTTGGTTTGTGAAAGAATGGTTGAATGTTGATGATTATTATTTGTTATGAAACCTAAGTTTTTTAAAGAAAAAACCTTTGGTGTTGTTAGCTACTGTTTTGCCAAAGTTTAAAAACAGCACTAGCTTTTGGTGACTTTGCTTCTTTGCAATGCTATTGCTATGGAGGTTTCAATTTGACATGAATTTGAGTGGAATTATCGTGTTCGTTTGTTTATATGATTTTTGATGCTAAAGAAAGGTTATAGTAGGATAGATTCAAAGTATTTGACTAAACAAAGTTGTTTGATATGAAGAATTGGTATTAGATTTACTAGAGAAAGTGATTTCCTAATGTACATCTAAGATCACAAAATAAAGTGTTTAGTTGATAAGTGAGGTCCTAATATTGGTTGGATGATATCTATTATGGTTTCTTAAGCAAAAATTTGTCGGAGCTTTGCATTTAGGGATAAGTGCCAAATCTAACACCATGTAATTTTTGCTTGAATTTGATTATGAATACCTTTTTTAGTTTATCAAGAAAGTAGTTACATTATATAAAATAAGATAGATCTCTATGATCAAAGTAGTATATTATATAAAATAAGATTTAAGATAGATCCCCATGATAACAGTGGTAACCAGTTGGAATATGAGATGTTGATATTAAACTGATGCACAACCATGTCCATAAACTTAGAATTGTTGTTATATTTATTCTTGATAGGGGGTTGAGCCTATCTAATGAACATATTAAAGTTGCTCTCTGACTACCTCTTAAATATTACTTGAAATTTATTGTGCATTATATATAAAAAGGATGTTCGAGAATAGGTTGACTTTCTTTGACAGCCTTGATATTTCCAATTTGCAGGCCCTCCCTATATACCTTGATAAGCTTTTCAATCAATATCTTGCTATCATTCTTTCTATGACTTTTGTTTTAGCTTTTAGTAAGGTAGGCTTTCCAAACTTCTTTATTATATAAGCTTGACTTGAACCTTTGAATTCCTGACCAAGATGAGCTCATTTTAATTTTTAGTTTATTCCATAAGCAATAAGCAAAAGATATAGACTTGCTAAAGGTGTAACTTTTGCAGGCCTTGCGTGAATTTTAATGGTTATTTACTATCTAATAGCTTATCCCATTGGAAAGGTAAACTCAGGTCAATTACATACGAGTTGCATTCTTTTAAGCCCCATACTTTAAAATATCTGGCTGATTCTTATGACTTTTATAACATTTCCTAGTCAATGGTACATACTATTATAGGCAGTGGACTTGATATAGGGGAAAGTTTTCATAATTAATCTTGTTTATTTACTTATTATGACTAAGTTTTACAAGAGAAAAAGCACTTGAACTCTGTTCACTAGACTCGAGTATTATGTGGTTGCTTATTGGTCAATGGCCTGACAAACAAATTCCTGGTACTCATTAAATTAGAGAAGTTGTAAATACTCTTTCTTATCTTCTTGGAGCATTAAGGTCTAGGACACCATTATAATCAATGGTAAATTGTCTTCTTCATGATCATGCATATGACAGCCTAATGATGTGTTTGCCTTTGTATTTATCTTTTACAAAACTTTATAGATGCTTAATTTTATTGGGATATTTTGAAATTCTTTTTCAAATCAAATCAAATTAATGGGACTTGATTGATTTTGGACTTCAATTTATATCTTAAGCTTTGGGCTTGGTTTTGTTTTTCTGCTTTTAAACTGCCTATTGGCTTTTTGAAATTAAATTAGGTTGGATCTTAAGTTGCAAAATGAATTTTGGGGCTTGGAAAATCAAAATTAAACTGGTCCACTGTATCTTTTTCAATTTTATTCTTTTATTTTTGTCTATTATTTCATGGTTTCATTTTTTATTTCCTCTCTTTTAAACTGTTTTCAGATTTTATTTTTATTTTCATTATTTTTCATGTTTTGGTGTTTTTAACAAAATTCAAAAGATAAAAAATCACAAAAAAATGTTGAAAATTTTCAAAGAAAGCAGACTTAAAATGTGTTAAAAACTTTTGAAGAAATCAATATAGACACCTAATTTTGTCTGAGCCCTTTCTCTGATAGTTTAAAATATCTGAGCATGAAGCCTAGTGGCCACCTCTTAGGGGTCAACCTACTCAAGGTAGACTAGGCATTTCAAGACCTATTCAGTTATGCCTAAATGATCACATGTGCACGTAATAGAAAAAATGCAGTTTCAAAGGTCATAAGAACAAATCTCGAATAAAAAGGACCAATATTCAAGAGAAAAATTAGTTTTTAAATATCTTTTTATGGAATTTTGAATTTTAATTTTAGATATGATGCCATGATCAAATTACCATATTTTCAGAACTTTTTCAAAAATTTTTTGTGAAATTTTAAAAATCAATTGTCATATATTTTTACCTATATTCGTATAGTATTTATATCTATACTCACTCCGAAAAATTTAAAATATTAAAGAAAATTCATATTAGCATTTTATACAACAAGGTATCAAGTCTTCAAATTTATTTATTAATTTTGAATTTTTCACTATACTACAAGTGTCATACTCGCAAATTTTTTTTGATAAAATTTATTTTCGATTTTAGACTATCACTTTTATTATTTTTATTAATGAATATTTTGAGTAATGTGTTGAATTTAAGTTATTTTTTATTAATTTGAACATATTTTTGGAATATTCTTGTTTTCAAAATATGATTTTTTTTATCCGTAAAATTTTTTAAAATCTATAATTTTAAATATTTTCACATATTTCAAAATAATAACTTGGATATATCTTTTTGAGATTCTTATTCATTTTAATTATTCTTCTAAGGATTTTTCCTGTAAAATTTTATCAAGTTTAAAATTTTTAATCATCTTTTTCCTGCACATAAAATTTTTCAAAAATTTCTTTTAAATTTCAACAATTTTAGAATTCTTATAGGAAAATTTTATTAATTTTATTTTAGGCCAAATTTATTTTATGGGCTTAAAATTTTTTATCTTAATTAATGGGCCTTAAAGCCCATAAATTTTTTTAATAAATCCATAAATTTTTCAAAAAGCCCAATAAGCCAACTTTTATTTTCTAGCAAGTCCAACAAAGCCAATTTGAATATTACAACAAGCTCACCTAGCTTATTTTGATTTTACAACAACGTCTATTAATTATTTCTCTCTCTAAATTTTTATTATTATCTTGGGCCAAATTTTTGAAAGAATTGTTAATTAGACCTTTCACTTGACTAAATTTTTAATTGAATTTATCGTATGAAATTTTATTTCTTAAATATATAACTTTGAATTTGTAACAATTTAATCCTTTCAATTTATTTTTTATGGAATTTCCAACTAACATTTTTAAATTATGATTTTATATATTTATTTACTTTAAAAATTTTAATTATATTTATTTTAATTTTGGAATTTTATGGAGTCAATTTAGTTGGGATTGAATTTTTCCCTAACTAAATTAGATATATCCTAACTATGTCATTAGCTTAAGCTTTATCCTAATAATCATGAAGCATTAAATTAGGTTTGTGACTCATGCATGATAAATAATGCAAAAAGAGAAAAATTATTAATTAAGCTTCATGAAAATTAAAGAATATCAAGAAAAGATAAAATCAAAATAACAACAACAACAACAATAATAATAATAAGAAGAAAGAAGAATGAATTCGGCCAAGGGACTTTTTTATCCCTTGGCCAAATCCTCCCCTTTATAGAGAAGAGGAGGATGTTTCATTTCATGCGTAATTGTTTCATGAGCAAAATTAGCTATTTTCTTAAGAAATTTCAAGCTTTTTCCAAATTTCTATACTTTAAAGGTAGTTTACTTATAGAAATTTTTTATTTTTATTCATTTCCATCATGTTTCATCCTTTCTGGAAGCCTAGTGATTACTTGCACTAATGGATTTTGATCCATGTTGAAAGGCCAACTGTAAGAGCCATAAATAATTTTCTTGATTTAATTTGTTAGATTTAATTTTTTTTTAACAATAACTTGATTTTAATCAAGAAAACATATATTTGTTTGTGGAAATTATGTTATGTTATTATGTACATAATTTTGTACTATCTTCCTTGGTATTTTCATATTGATTATTGATAAAGTAAGTTTCTATGTTCATATTTCATTTTTTTTATATATGTTGATGATAATATGAGCTTGGAAGAAATTAGGATATATGATGATTATTCATGTTGCCATGTTGAAAAAATTCTTGGCTAATTAATGAAGGCCGAACATGGTAGTGGCCTTTGGATAAATTTTAATTCTTGTTTTCATGACATTTAGGACTATTTTGAAATATTTGAAAGTTATATGGGTCTAAAAACAATTTTCCCAACAATTCTAAAGGCCTTGGGAAAGTGTTTCCAAGCTTGGCCGAATTTTGTATGGTTTATTTGTGAAGGTTTTGATTTTCTAGGCCATTTTGTGATTATGGAAAATAAGGGACCAAATTGCAAAAAATGAAAAATATTTCAAGGCTAACCATGCTTGGCCAAATACTTTGTGAGACTTTTAGGAGTGTTTCCATGCATTTTTAACATGTTTAGATGCTTATCATGCATTTTTTAACTTTTTAGAGGCCTTTTCATAATTTTATAAAGTTTAACGGCTTATTTGCAAAACTTGAAAAATTGTTCTAAGGCCAAAGCTACTTGGCTGAATGGTTTTTATGATTTTTGGTATGTTTTTTATGTTGATTTTAGTATATTTGATGTTTGTTTGTGATTTTAAATCATATATAGACTAAATTGAAAAGTTAGAAAAATTTGGAGTCCATTAGTTAAAGCTCTGCATTTAAAGGTTAAAAAAGTCATTTCTTACATTAAATTACCCATTTAGGGCATTTTGGTCATTTTAAGAATATTTTTAGTAGTTTTAACCTTTTTAGGGTTAAAATGTAATTTTGATAAAAATTAAGGACTTATTAGCAATTTTTGCATTTTACGTCATATTTGCCATCTAAGTTACCAATTTAGGGTAAATTTGCCATTTCATATCATTTTCGAGTCCTTAGGATTATAGTGATATCATGTCACAGGTAAACCTTAGAGGCATTGTAGTAATTTACCTTAGAACCAAGTCCTATGTGATTACCGAGATACTTTCATGTCAAAGGTACGTATAAAGGATAGATTTATCTTTTCATAATGTTATCGAGACCTTTAAGGTTACAGAGATACTTTCATGTCAAAGGTATACCTTAGGGACATTTTAATAACTCACCTTAGAACAAAACCCTTTAGGGTTATCGGGATGCTTTTAAGTCGAAGGTGCACTTTAAGAGACATTTTGGTGTTTCTGACCAATTCTACGTCCTTAGAGTCTAGTTTCATACTTTTTGTTGAAACCAGATCTTAAGACAAGCCTGTACTTTTTTTTATGAAAACTGAAATTTTTAAAAAATTAAGACAATGTCTTTGATGTTGAAATGGTACATGGAATGTCTTCCAACATATGGAAAGGGTTTTGTAAATTATTTTAATAATGAGATATCTCTTTTTAATGAGTAAAATCGAGATTTTTTTAATTTCGTAAAAATACAACCTTTTATATTCCTATGGTCATCCAATGGGGTGTAAAAGATATTTTGGCTTTTCGTATTCTTTCAATCTTTTTGTGGGGTGCAAAAGATATTTTGACTTTAAAATTATTAAACACCTAATTTTCTTAAAGAGAATAATGAATTTGGACTTTTAAAAAATTTTGAAACATGGAAATTGCAATTAAATACCGAATATTGAAATCGAATAAAAATCCAATTTTATGCTAACATATAATTAATAAAATACTGATTTTTAGGTATCATGAAAAGGATTGATCCTTACACCTGATTGTAACTGACTCTTGAACCTTTTCATGCAATCTTTGGTATTATTGTAGACCTTTGAGTTTGTTTTTGAAGATTTTATGATCCTCGAAATACGAACTTCTGTAGGTGACCAATCTCACCTAGCCAAAAATAGATTGGTGGCAACTCGAAGATAGGGGCTTATTTTGCAACGACTATTTAGGATTAAGTTAAGTGAGCAATTCATCTTAATGATGTGCCTAAACAAGAAAAATGATATAAAATAATGAATATATAGGAATGAGGGATACACCTACCTTTTTAAGTCCAACTGGTCAGCATTTTGTATCCCAGCCACATAGTGATAGCTTGGCGACTCCAATAGAGCCATGTTAGAGAGTCAGGCCTAAACTTAATTACATGTTAATTAAATTTTGATTAATTTGGTTCAAACCAGTATTTAATTATAATCTTGGTATTTCTAAACTAAAAAAATTGTTTCTTTTCATTATTTTAACATTAGTTAATTTTGCACTACTCCATTTTGTATTTTTTTCTTGTCAATTTGAGATTTAGGTTAGGGGCTTTATTTTAAATATTGTGTCACAAAAAAGTTTGTTTATCCCTTCGCACCCACCAAGCACGTGTATTAGTTTCTCCTCCAGATTTATAAAAGAGGCATAGGTAACCTAATATTCTAGGAGGGGGTGAAGTAGCTCTGTCTTCTGAGGTGATAGCCTTAGTCTAGGCTAGTGAAAAACTTACTAGGTGTAAATTCCTAAACCTACCTGAATGTTAGCCTTATTACAAGCATGGAAGATACTCTTACTTGAATTAAACCCTTATCGACATAAACTCGTGATAGGTAAGGATTAAGGTACCTCAATAGCCCTTTTTGGGCTCGAAGAGCAATTCGAGAACCAATTTAGATGTCCAACCTAAACTTCATATAATAGACCACACTAACCCTTCAGTCAAAGCCATGCCTAATTTTAAAGGTCACCCAAAAATCATGAACGCATAAAGGGATGAAGTAACCTTTTTCTCTTTTTTCTCTCTGTTTGAATATTTTCATTTATTGAGATAATTTATAATTGTATTGCCTTTTATTTCAAAATTTGGTTATTATTTGGATTTTATATTTCTTATAGATACTAACTTATTCTCTTTTTTTTTTCTTTTTTATGCTTTCTTGGTGCATTTTTCATATGTATATAAGGATGCTTGCTTTAGAATAGAATTTCAGCTCAACTAAATTTTCATCAGACTTTACGACTGAACGGGTACATGCAATGGTTATTTCTAAGGAATTCAATGATTTCCATACTTAGTTAGATTTGGATCAAAAAGATCACAAGGATAGTATACTGGTGGATTTTGTGTTAGATCACCAAAAATCACACATTTGGATCTTAGTCAGAATAATTTAAGAGAACTGGTTGAAATATGAGATCGATGGGGGAATGTGAAATAGGCTCGTTACTGCAAAGTATGGACATAGTACACTTTTGTCAAGATACAGATCAATGAACAATTGGTCCAGGCTTTAAATAGAATTTTGGGATTCATTATATCGGTGTTTCTTATTTAATCAACATCAAATGACTCCAATAGTTAAATAATTCTCAGCCTTGCTTAGGCTTAGGCCTTTAGAGATAAGACCTATCTACTATAAAGAGTGTAAACTGACTAGCTTCCATGAGTAATTAGGTGAAATTCTTGATGTAGATTTTGAGTTAGGTCATCATTATATAGAATAGAAAAGGAATACTAGTGTTGTTTTTTGGTAGTTTCTGTGAGAGTACATCAGAATGTGCTCAGATTGCAAGAAACCTCTTGATGTATTTGCCTTGGCCACATATGGGTTTGTTTTTTCCCTAGGTTGTTAGGAAATATGGATGTAGTACCGGTAGACCTATTTGACCGACTAAAGAGAAATATGCACCGAACGTTGACCATTTTAGTCAAGACCATCCAAGCAATAAATGCATGTTAGAGAAGAGGCTGTAGAAATTTTTTCGGGATTGCTCTTCCATTATCCATTTAGGCCTACCATCACTTTTAGGATGAAAGGGGCTAAAAAGGTTAAACCATACTTGTCATATGGTATCCCTCTTCTAAAGTTCATTAAAAAGGAATGGACAAAGTTAAGAACCACAAATCAGTAGGTCGAAACACTCAAGAACTTGGCCTCTAAGGACATAACATGTAAAGTGTTATGGTTTTCCCTAAAGCTCTTTGTTTATTGGTATAAGAATTTAACATCTGTGCCTTTGCTTGGTATCTAAGGAATCAGTGGGTCGAAACACTCGAGAACTTGGCCTTTAAGGACATAACATGTAAAGTGCTGTGGTTTTCCCCAAAGCTCTTTGTTTACTAGTATGAGAATTTAACATCTATGCCTTTGCTTGGTATCTAGGGTATCATGTTGGTTCATAGGCAATATGGATCATGGCATTTTATCCTAGTGACTTTAAAAATAACTAGTGCAAATCTTGAGTATCAAGGGAAAGGTTATAAGAAATTACTTTGAGGGACTACTTGAAAATGGAGGAAAAATTTGTATCTAGGTTGAGTGCATACACTGATTAGACCACACCAGGATACAATGCTTGAAGGAATATTCGAGGCTGCAACATGATCAACCTGTTACTGAAAAAGTCATTCCCGAGTGCTTATTCAACTAAAGCATGTCATGCCTTCCAAATTAATCTAATTAAAGAGAAAGCTACAAGAGAACAAAAAAGAATTGGCAATGAGAATCAAGCACTTCAAGAAGAAATTGCCTATTTAAGAATGAAGATGGAAGCTAAGGAAAAAGACATTAAGAGAGTAAAGGAAAAATATAAATTCATGAAGCAAGACTGGGTTGATCAAAATGATAAGACAAAGCTTGTCAGGATATCTAGAAGCTTAAGTGGGATTTCAAGGAAAATGATGGAAGAAATGCACAAACTTCATGAAAAGCTCGGGATATGGAAAGCTAAGGCACATTGATACTTATATTCATCTAAGGAGATCCATAGAAAAAATGAATGACTTAGAGTTGCCATAGAGGGAGAATAAGAAAGAGTATCCCAGTTACTTCAAGAAAAAAAGCCCTCAAGGTAGCCATTTAGCATATAAGGCAAAACTACAATGGTGAGAGGAAGATATTCATGCCTTGGTCCAAGCTTATCAGGAAATAGAGGCATATTAGGATGAAAATTATGGTGGGCCAAGGACAAGCACAAAAGATGGAAAACTAGGTGTATAAAATGGCATATGTACATAGACCACCTTATGGAACAAATCCACTTAGTTATGATGCAAGTAAAAAACTAGAAACAATTAAGGTCTTCAAGAGATAGATCAACACCGTAGAGGAGTATGGGCATATTGTACTTGGGTTTTTAGAGGAAGCTCAGAAATAATATGAGTAAGTTAGGACCTTCCTCAAATGTAACTCATATATGATAAAAAATATATAGTTCTTTAGAAAGTTAATGAAACTTTTTGACTTTGGAATCTTTTGTTAAAGCAAGCATTTCTACAAGTGCATGACATGATTATTTACATATTCATACCATGCATACATACATACATACATAAATACTCATGCATGCATTAATATCACTAATTCATAAATAAAACTCAACTCAAGAAAACTTGGAATTTAAAGTTTTCAATATTATAAATTTAGAGGGACCAATAAAATGACCACCAACACATTGGTATTATAACTAATACAAAGCAAAAAAAAAGGCAAAAGACCATTTCGCAAGACTAAAAAGGCTAAAGGAAAGCCATCATAAGCCTAGGAGATCATGATGAAGCAATAAGAAGAAATACAAGCACAAATCACTAGGTTGATGGAATTACCCATGGAAAGGCAGCCAATGTGCCAGCACCTAAAAATTACTATTGATACTCTTGTTATGGGGATTCGAGAGGATATAAGTTGAAGCATAACTACTAATATTCAAGATACATAGCCAAAAAATGCCCAAAATGTGCAAAAGAACATGCCTGTAACTAATCCACCATCGGCCATCCATATTAACCTTGACACACTTCACAAAGGGCAGATGTAAGAACCGTGATCCCATAAGAGGAGTCGATGGTCCTTAACATAGATAAGGGAAAAAAGCTTCAGCAAAAGGGCAAAATGCAAGCTAAAACAGAGGCTGAAAAAAGAAAATTACAGTTTCTTGAAAGGAGGTTTAAGGCTATAGAAAAAGGCTGAACTCTATAGCAATGTTGAAGTTGAAGATCTTAGTTTAGTACCAAACTTTATCCTCTCGTCAAAGTTTAAGATGCCCCAATTGGAGAAATACTAGGGTACCATGTCACTTTAAGACCACATTAAAATGTTTATCGAGAAAATGGCCAGATATGCACCTAATGACAAGCTCCTTATTCATTGGTTTCAAGAAAGCTTGTCAAGATTAGAACTAAGATGGTATAATGATTTAAATTGTACTCAAATTCAATGTTAGATCAATCTAGCCAATGCTATTCTATAGCAATATAAAAATATAGCTGAGTGGTTACCGAATAGGCTATCTCTTCAAAACATGGAGAAAAAGCCCATAAGATCTTTCAAGAAGTGTACTCAGAGATGGAAGGATATGGGCTTCTTAGGTTCAACCCTACTCTTGAAAAGGAAACCACTATGTTGTTTATAAACACTTTATGCCCTTATTAATATGATAAATTGTAAGGAATGCAATTAAGAATTTCATTGACCTCCTCATCTTGGAAGAAATTATTGTAATGGCTATAAAAGCTGAAAAGATCATGGTTGGTTAGTCTTATATTACAACAAAGACAAGACTTAGCAAAAAAAAAAAGAAAAAGCTCCATCGGTTAATTATACCAACTAGCCATATTGTTAAAGACCTCACCTCTATTATTAGAACAAAGGACAACACGCCTAAAATACACACTCCTTTAATGCAGCTGAGTTCCTATTCTAGTAGCACCATAAATGACTATTCCAAATCCTCCTCAAAATCAGTCGAGGCCTAATGGTAATAAGCTAACCTAAAGAGCTAACCAACCCAGGCCTTATTGTGACCTTCTTTCTTATTTCTATAAAACAATTTATGATAAGCTTCTTGAGGATTGATTAATAGCTCCCCTTTTTGTCAAACCATATGAGGGTAATTTTCCTAATTGGTATGGCAAAAGATGTTTACTATGAATATCATGTGCGAATAATAGGTCATTCCATCAAGAATTGTCCAGTATGTAAAAGGTCTAAAGCCTCCTTGAAGTAGGTACCTTTCAGTTTGACAACACTCTAGAACCTAATTACACAACAAGCCCTCTACCCAATTATCCTAAACCTAGAGTTAATGCTATAAACACTAAGGAGGAGTGACGGGAAAAGACAAGTGTCTAAGAGGTTAAAACCTTGATGGAAAAGATTTAGGCAATCCTGACTAAAGCTAAACACCTTGGCCTAAATTGGGAAAAACAAAAAACTAATTAGATCTAGACCAACTTCTGCAAGTTTTATATGACCTAGGGACATATTCTAAAAAATTGCCTAGAGTTCTTAGCCTTAATTCAAAGGATGATGAAGAGTGGAGAGGTTTAATTTTATGAAAGAGTCGATCAAGAGGGAAAAAAGACAATTAACATGGCCAGTGAAGAACCGTCACAATCACCATATGGTGTCGCTCACCCCTTCATCATCTATTGCAACTAATCCAAAGTTACACCTCCTAAATCCAAAATTATTCCTAAACTCATCATTAAGACCCTAACATCTTTTTGATATAAAGATAATAAATAGGTGCCATGGAAACTTTGCAAGTTATTACAAGCCAATTAGTTGCTATTGACATTACGAGAGTTAGCCACATGACTCAAAATGGTCATCATTATGGCCCTAAAATGAGTGAAGTGGGTATGAAAAAAAAAGGACAAAAAAACAAATGTCAAGATAAGTTGTAACAATTAAGGACACTTTAGTAAAAGTTTAAAAGTTTGTACAAAAAAGAAAAAAGAAATGACTAAATTTTTTTAATTTATAAAACACAGTGAATACATTATCATGGAGTAACTAAAGCAGTAACTGGTAAAAATCTATACTAACCTTGTGCTCAGTTCGGAGCCAGACCAGAATGCTCTGCTAAAGGTGCTTAATTAGGCATATATCACTCAAGATATTTCAATAAACAAGCTTGACTACCTAGTGAATAATATCATCACTGAAAATTTCATCTTGTTTATTTACAAAAAAATCTTACCATAAGGAACCATTTTAACAAATCTCTTTATGTAACAACTCACTGGAATAGGACTATACTGCCTAAAGTCCTCATCAATAATGGGTTGGCTTTGAATATGGTGCCACTAATCACTTTATCTCAATTACTAGTTGGCTCTACTTAAATTAAGCATAGCCAGACAATTGTTAAGGCCTTTGATGGAATAAAGAGAGAAATTAAAGAAACTATTTCAATCACTCTAAACATTGGTCCTTGTTTACTTGTAGAGTTCCATGCGATAGATATTGTCCTTACGTATAATTGCTTGTTAAGATAACCATGGTTCCATTTTATCGATGCTGTACCATCATCTCTTTATCAAAAAGTTAAATTCATAGTTGATGAGAAAGTGGTTAACTTATCCGAGAAAGAGGATATGATAGCCATGGCCTCTATTGAAACACCTCCATATCAAAGTATATGTCGAAGCAAAAAAACATTTGTTTAGGGCCTTTAAAATTGTCAATGCTACTTTCACTATGGAAGGATCTCTAATCCTAAAATCTTAGCTCTCGAAAAGCACCCGGATAGGTTTTAAACTCATGGTAGGGAAAGGCACCCAAGCTGGCAAGGGGCTTAGAAAATTTTTGCAAGGGATGAGTTAATCTATTGAAGTAACAGGCAATAAGGGTAGATATGGATTGGGTTTTAAGCCAGAATGGAATCAAAAGAATAAGCTCAAGAATAAAACTTAAGAAAAAAAAAGTTAACTTAGACCATGATCAAGAGTTGAGCTATAATTAAAGGAAATTTTTTGCCATTGAGGCATCATTAATATAGGGATTGAAGAACAAAAGACAAAAGATGTTACAATAGTGATTAATGATGTTTTTAAAAGGTTTCAAGTGGCTTCCATTGAAAGAAATGTTTGAGAGTAAGACGACGATCACAAAACCCACCTATGTCCTCTTGGATACATTTAAAAGAATTAGACTATTACTAAAAATAGTGTAGTGTCTAGGCTAGCTCCAAAGTAATTTTAAGAACTGCTTTTATTTGTTTTTGCCCAAATATATTTAAAAATCTTTTTGTAAAAAGGCTTAAAATGTTAAATCATCATTTTTATAAATGAAATGCATATCACTTTTTGTAAACATACAATTTCCTTCATACCTATACTTAATTTTCTTTTTATATTCATATTCCCAGATCATGGCATATCTTTGTTTGCCTTTTTCTTTACCTTTACAAATTTCATAATAAAAGAAAAGCAGATGATCTCATGCGAGATTTGAAGGTTGATTTTGAATGGTCTATTTGCTTAAACGAGGTTGATTTATAAAACCCTATTAAAATGAGCAAATAAAAAACCTAAAGAGTCCATGAAGGTTGTAAACGTAGATGATGATGACAATCAAAAAGGTTAGAATAGGGATTGCTATCATGCCCCCATCAGAGAAGTGTTATAAGTCTATTCCTGGATTTTATGTCTTCACATGGTCCTAGCAAGATATGTCGAGCTTGGATACAAAGATTATGGTCCATAGGTTACCTTTGAAACCAGAATGCAAGTTAATTCAGCAAAAGTTAAGAGAACGAAATCAAAAATATTTTTAAAAATTAAAAAGGAGGTGAAGTAACAATTTAAGGCTAGGTTTCTTAAAGTCATAAAATTCCTAGAGTGAGTTGCTAATATCATCCCAATTTCTAAAAAGCATGGATAAGTTAAGGTAAGTGTAGATTACTTAGATCTGAATTGAGTAAGCCCAAAAGATAATTTCTCTTTCACCCATGTTGACATGTTGGTTGATAATACAATGAAGGACTATTTTTTTTCTTTCATGGATGGATTCTTGGGCATAATCAGATTAGAATAGCTCAAGAAGACACAGAAAAAATTACATTTATCACCATTTAGGGCATATTTTGTTAAAAAGTGATGCTATTTGTGTTAAAGAATACCAAGGTAACCTATCAAAAGGCAATGGTCACTGTATTCCATGACATGATGGACAAAGAGGTTAAAGTATATATGGACAATATGATTGACATGTCATCTCAAAAGGATGGGACATGTTGCAAATTTACAAAAATTATTCAAAATGTTGAGAAAATGCCAGTTGAAATTGAATCCAATAATATGTACCTTAGAGTGAGATCGGGGAAGTAATTAGGCTTCGTTATGAGTGAAAGAAATGATTAAGGTTGACTTTTGATAACATTAAAGCTATTCAAGAATTACCACCTCCATGCATACAAAAGAAAGTGGAAATTTTCCTTGGGAGATTAAATTACATTGTCTATTTCATTTCTCAGCTTACGAACAAATGCGATCCAATTTTTTGGCTTCTCCAAAAACATAATTTAGGAGAATGAGAAGAAGATTGCCAAAAGGGATTTGAGAAAGTGGAACACTGCTTGTCAAATCCACTAATTTTAGTGCCATCAGTTTCGTGGCCACCCCTCATAGTATACTTTACTGTGTTCAAAAGGTCAATGGGATGCATGTTGGGGCAACGTGATGAAATAAGGAATAAGAAAGAGCCATCTATTACCTCAATGAAAGGTTTATCGATTATAAGATAAACTATTTCAAATAAAGAAGATATGTTCATGGATTATGAGATAAATTATTCTAAATAAAGAAAATATGTTATTCTTTAATTGAACTGCACGAATGCTCAGATAATACATGTTGTATTATACCATGTGGCTAATTACAAAGATGCATATGCTTAAGTACTTTTTTGAAGCACTGGCATTGTCAAGATCGAATAGCTAGATGGCAGGTCTTACATGAGTTAAAAAGCTATAAAAAGAAGTGCCATTGCTGAGTTACTAGCAAGTTAGGCACTGGATGATTATCAACCCTTAGATTTGGACATTCTTGATAAGCATTTGATTGATATCTTAGTTGAAAAAGAAGCAAAATAGCCTAAAGAATTGATATGGAAGATGTATTTTGATGGTCTTTAAATGCTTCGGGCCATAGAATTAGGGCGATATTGAAATCCATGGAAGGAGACTATTATCCTTTCACTGCCAAATTAGATTTTGATTACACAAACAATGTAGTAGAATATAAGGTAAGTGTTATGGGACTCTGCGTAGCTAGAAAAAGAAAGGTCAAAATGTTAAAAGTCTATAGGGATACAACCCTGGTTATTTATCAACTGCATAGGGAATGGAAAACTCAAGATTAAAGGTTGTTGCAAGATAAAAGGTTGACTCTAGAATTGTTGAAGAGTTTGAGAAAGTGGACCTTATCTATTTGTCTCAAGAATACAATCAAATGGCAGATACTCTGGCCCCTTTTTTCTTCAATGTTTAAAGTAAATAAAGGAAAAAAAGTAACCCCAATTTAAATGAGTTTATAAAAATCTCTTTTATGCATTATCATAATGTTGAAGTAGAAGCAGATGGCCTCCCATGGTATTAAGACATTGTAAGAAACTTCAAGGATGAATAACACCCAGACAATGCCTTCAAAAATGATGAAAAGACGTTAAGAAGGCGAAAAATAAGCTTCGTTCTGGATAGCAAGATTCTCTACAAGAAGAGTCATGACCAGATGTTGCTAAAATGTTTAGATGCTTCTGAAACATAAAAAATCTTAAAAGAAGTGCATGAGGGGTTTGCAGAATGCCAATAGACACAAAATGACAAGGCCAATCATGAGGCTCAGCTTCTTTTGGATGACCATGGAAGGTGACTATATCAAAATGCTTGAAAATGCCATAAATGTCAGATCTTTGTAGATAAAATCCTTGTACCATCTTCGCCATTACACGTCATAAATGTGCCTTGGCTTTTCTTAATATAGGGTATGGACATTATTAGGCCAATTACCCTTAAACCTTCGAACCATTATCGTTTCATCTTGATGGCCATAGAGTACTTCATTTAGTGGGTTGAAATAGCCTCTTATGTAAATTTAACAAAGTTAATAGTGCACAAATTCCTGAAAACTAATATCATTTGTCAATATGAAATTCTTAAGAGAATTATAACAAATAATACCTCTGATTTAAAGAATTAAATGATAAGGCGGTGTTTACCTAACTCAAAATATCTCATCATAATTTGATGACATACACAATGCCGTAAAGGAAACTAATAAGAATATTAATAAAACTATAAGAAAAATGGTGGAAACCTATAAGGATTGGCATGAGAAACTCCTTTTCACTCTTTTCGCTTATTAAACTTTAGTTTAGACTTTAATCAAGGCCATTCTTTCATTGCTGGTATGAAGCACATAGGCTATTTTGCCAATTAAAGTTGAAATCCCCTCACTTCAAGTATGCTGGAGACTAGGTTAGAAGAAGTTGAATAGGCTTGAGATCATTATGAATAGTTGAATTCATTGAAGAAAAGAAGCTAAAAGTGATCTAACATGGATGAATGTACCAAAAGAGGATGATGAGGGCACAAAACAAGAAAGTTCACCCAAGGCAATTACACAAAAGGGAACTAGTGCTGAAGACAAGCTTTCCCATCCAAAAAGATCTACGTGGCAAATGGGCACGTAATTGGGAAGGACCCAATGTCGTTCAAAAAGCATTTTCAGGAAAAACATTAAATTTAGCAGAAATGGATGAGGATACGTTATCAAACCCTGATAACTAATAATGTAATGAAGTACTATGCCTAAAAGGCAATATCATTTAAAAAATATAAAAAAAAGGAAAAAACTTTCAGATAAAAGTGCTAAAAAGGCATATGGATTAGAAAAGGATGATAAAAGGGAGAGGTTTCAAGTTGAAAACCTAAAAAAAGTAGCTTGAACATTTGGAAAAGAACAAACAAAATGTTATTTGCTAAAAGGTTAAGATTAGAAAATAAAGGTAAGGTGTAACCAAGAATAAAAAATTTCTAGAGATTGATCTATGCAAAAGCAAGCATCCTATTTAGAAAAATCTTTGAAGAACTAAATGAAAGATTCCATCTATCTAATTAATACCCAATTTCATTTTGTACCTCCCCTTTATTTTTATTGAAAACTAATGTTGTTGTTCCTTCTCTGTTTAAAGTACAAATGTATATTTTTATCTATACCTTTATTAGATTCCTTTTAATCATGCTTCATTTTTTGTTAAATTATGATTAACAGTTTCAAAAAATGATAAGAAGATTTCTTTTAGAAAATTTCATAAGAGCAAGCTCAAGTACAGGCATAGGCTTTACTTGCCAAAAGAAATATCTATAGCATTTTCTAAAGATGCTTTCAACTCCAAGGATAGGCATAGGCTCTTCTGGCCAAATAAAAAAATCCATAACATTTTCTAAAGATGCCTTCAACTCTAACCAAAGGCAAAAGCTTACCCCACCAAATGAAAAACAGATATATATTACATTTTTTTAAAATAACTTTAAGTCTAAATATAGGTCGCATTAGAGTCTGTTTATAACCCATAAAATAAAAAATATAATGTCATAATAAAAAGCCATCATATGCACCTTGTATTGAATTTCATTTGCATTCGATGATTTGCAAATCAAAAGTTGAGTATGATATTGGAAAAAGTAACAATAATTTAGTATGCCATCTTCTTCAAAATAAAAGGCTAAGTCTTACATCCCTTCAAACAACTCAAATATCAAAAATGGTTATTTCTGTTGACTATCATGATTTTGCTTGCTCAACTTTATAGACTTAGGTTCTGCCCTAGTTACTTTTGTTTATTATCATGGTTTCTCCTTAGTAAACTTTTTAGACTTATGTTCTACCCTGCCCACCTTCATTGACTATCATAGTTTCACCTTGATCAACTCCTTAGACTCAGGCTTTGCCTTGATCACCTCTGTTGACTATAATGGTTTCACCCTAGTCAACTTTTAAGACCCAAGTTTTGCCTTAGACATTTTTGTTGACTATCATAGTTTGCCCTAGTCAACTTATTAGATTTAATTTTTGCTTTACTCACCTTCGTTGAATATCATGGTTTTGCCCTGCTTAACTCTTGAAACTTAGGTTAATCTTGGCCACTTCCATTGACTTTCATGGTTTACTTTTCAAGATCTTATAGTCTAAATGAAAGGTTGTCTAAAGTCTTTACCCTATTCTGATTTTTAGCAATGGGCAAAGAAGAGCAACTATAGATACCTAATTTCATCCAGGCCCTTTCTTCGACAATCTAAAATATTTGAGACTGAGAACCTAGTGACCAACCTGATAAGAGTTGACCTTCTCCTGGTAAACTGGGCATTTTCAAGACCTATTTAGCTGTGCCTAAATGGCCACACATGCACTTAACAAAAAAAGTGCAGTTTTGAGGGTCGTAGAGAATAAATGTTGGATTAAAAAATATGAATATTCAAGAGAAAAATTAACTGTTAAATATCTTTTTATTGAATTTTGAAATTTAATTTTAAATATAAAGTCGTGGTTAAACTTCCTTATTTTTAGAACTTTTTAGGAATTTTTTTCATGAAATTTTAAAAATCAACTATCGTACATTTTTACCAATACCCATGTAGTATTTATGTCTATACTCACTTCAAAAAATCTAAAATATTCAAGTGAAAATCCTTATTGGCATTGTATACCACAAGTTGTTAAGTTGTCAAATGTATTTATTAATTTTAAATTTTCACTATACTGCATTTTCATGCTCACAAAATTTTTTCGTTAAAATTTGTTTTGGATTTCAAGTTTTCATTTTTACTATTTTTATTGATTAATATTTTAAGTAATATGTTGAATTTAATTAATTTTTATGAATTTCAATGTATTTTTAGAATTTTCTTGTCTTCAAAATATGAACTTTTTTATTTGTAAAAATTTTCAAAGTTTAGAATTTTAAATATTTTTATATATTTCAATAAAATACCCTAGATATATCTTTTTTTTAAATTTATAATCATTTTAGTAAATATCAAGTTTCTTTTGTAAGGATTTTTCTCGCAAAATTTTATGAGTTTAGAATTTTTAATCGCCTTTTTTCTACAGATAAAATTTTCTAAAAATTCTTTTTAAAGTTAGACATTTAGGATTCTTATAGGAAAATTTTATTAATTTTATTTTGGGCCAAATTTATTTTATGGGCTTAAAACTTTTAATTTTAGTTAAAGGGCCTTAAAGCCCATAAAATTTTCTAATAAATCCAAAAATTTTCCAACAAGCTCAATAAGTCCATTTTTCTTTTCTAGCAAGTCCAACAAACCTATTTGAATATCGCAACAAGCCTACCAAGCTTATTTTGATTTTACAACAAAGTCCATTAATTATTTCTTTCTCTAAATTTTTATTATTATCTTTGGCCAAATTTTTATATGAATTATTAATTGGACTGCTCACTTGATTAAATTCTTAATTGAATTTATCATGTGAAATTTTATTTCTTGAATTCATAACTTTTAATTTATTATAATTTAATCCTACCAATTATTTTTGAGAAATTTCCAATTAAGATTTCTTTTAATTATGATTTTATTTATTTATTCAGTTTTAAAATTTTGATTATATTTATTTTAATATTGGAATTCGGTGGAATCAACTTAGTTAGGATTGAATTTTTCACTAACTAAATTAGTTATATCCTAAATATGGCATTAGCTCAAGCATTATCCTAATCATCAGGAAGCCTAAAATTAGGTTCATGATTCATGCATATGAGTAATGCAAAAAAAGAAAAATTATTAATTAAGCCTTATCAAAATCTAAAGTTATCAAGAAAAGATAATAATAATAATAATAATAATAATAATAATAA
>JBBYHK010126633.1:0-18774 GCA_038382065.1 Adansonia grandidieri | reverse complement strand
TTATTAATTAAGCCTTATCAAAATCTAAAGTTATCAAGAAAAGATAATAATAATAATAATAATAATAATAATAATAACAACAATATGGACTAAATTGAAAAGTTAAAAAAGTTCGGGCTCCATTAGGTAAAACCTTGCATTTTAAAGTTAAAAAGTCATTTCTCACATCAAATTCCCCATTTAGAGTATTTTGACGATTTTAGAACATTTTTAGCATTTTTAGCCATTTGGGTTTGAAATGTAATTTTTCAAAAATATTAGTAGTTAGCATTTTTGGTCATATTTGCCCTCTAAGTTACCCAACTAGGGTAAAATTACCATTTCATATCATTTTCGAGTCCTTAAGATTATCGGGATACTTTCACATCGAAGATAGATCTTGGAGGCATTTTAATAATTTACCTAGAACCAAGTCCTATGTGATTATAGGGTTACTTTCATGTCAAAGGTTGAGTCTTTTAGGGTTATCGGGATACTTTTACGTCGAAGGTATACTTTAAGGACATTTTAGTAACTTATGTTAGAACTGAACCCTTTAGGGTCACTAGGATACTTTCATGTTGAAGGTGCATTTTAAGGGACATTTTGGTCTCTTCGACCAACTCTGAGTCCTTAGAGTCTAGTTTCGTACTTTTTATCAAAATCGGGTCTTAGGACAAGCTTTACTATAAACCAAAACTTTTAAAAAATAGGGTAATGTCTTTGATGTTGAAATGGTACATGAAATGTCTTTCAACATGTGGAAGGGTTATCACATATTGTTTTAATAATAAGATATCCTTTTTTAATGAATATAATTGGGAATTTTTGAATTTTGTAAAAATAAAGCCTTTTTTTTCATCTGGTCATTTGGTGGGATATAGAACATATTTTGTCTTTTTGTATTCCTCCAGTTCTCTAGTGGGTTGCAAAAGATATTTTGAATATTGAAAACCAAGTTTTCCTAATGGAATAATAAATTTGGACTTTAAAAAATTTTGAAATATAGGAATTGCAATTCAATATCGGATATTTGTAGACACTTAGCAATCCAAAAACATCCAAAACCAAGAACTTAGCAGCCACCCAATGAGGGTAGACTTTTTTTAGATGGATTGGAAATTTTAAAGATATTTTTGGTCTTGCTTAAATGGTTGCAGGTGCATGTGATAGAAAAACAGTGTCATTTCAAGGGCCGATTTGGGATAAAAAGACAAATATTAAGGTAAAAAATTAGCTTTTATATTTATTTTTTTGAAATTTTTAAATTTATTGTTGTGGATGTGATCACGGTTAAATTTCTTATTTTTATAAAATTTTAAAAAAAATTTTGTGAAATTTTGAAAATCAAACTTGCTACATTTTTCTTAATACTCGTGTAGTATTTATACTGATACTTACTTTGCAAAATCAAAAATATTCAAGAAAAATTCATATTGGAATTTTTTACCATTAGGTATCCAGTTGTCAAATTTATTCTTTAAATTTGAATTTTTTACTATATCACGAGTGTCCAACTTGTGAAACTTTTTATACTAAAATTTATATTAGATTTTAAGTTTTCATTTTTATTAATTAATATGTTAAATGATTAGCTAATATAAATTTTAACTTCTTTGGATTTTCTCGATTCCAAAATGCGAACTTTTTTATTTGTAAAATTTTTTGTGGAATTTTTGCAAGTTTTAAATTTTAAAAATTTTCAAATACTTCTATTAATTACTATTAAATCAGTTTTTTGAAATTTCAATCAATTTTATGGATTTTCCAATTTCTATCCATATATAATTTTCTTTCATAAGGTTTTTTCCCATAAATTTTTACAAGTTTGAAATTTTTAATTGCTTTTTTCTCACACCTAAAATTTCTTAAAATTCAACACTTGAAATTCTTATCAAAAAATTTTGTTAATTTTATTTTGGGCAAAATGTTCTTAATGTGGCTAAAACTTTTAAATTTTTCTAGTAGGCCCAACAAGCCTAATAATTACCCAACAGGCCAATAATTTTACCAAGCCCATTTATGATTATCTACCAAGCCCATTTCATTCTCTATAAGCTTAATAAGCCCATTGGTGATTATTCCATTTATTTTCCAGCAAGGCCTAATTAGGCCGATTTTGATTTTTCAACAAAGCCTAATTATTTTTTTCTCTCTAAAATTTTTATTTGTTCTTTTGGATTTAAAAATTTTCATATGAATATTTAATTGGGCCTTTTACGTGATTAAATTTGTAATTAAATTTGTTAATTCATAACTTTTAATTTCTTTTTCATAAATTTTGCAATTATAATTTTATTTGTTCTTACATTTTCATAGATTTATGTATATTTATTTTAAATTTAGAATTTGGTAATTTAGTTAAACAAGAATTAATTTAATCAAGATTGAATTTTATTATTGAGTTTAATATTATCCAAATTAGGCTCTTTTTAAGTCAAAGGTCCTAGATGATGATGTTATGCATGATGTAATATGCAAAATGACAAAATATTAATTAAAGCTTATCAAAAAACAAAAAAGCTAAAAAAATCAAAAAATCAAAAATTAAAAAATAAAAAAAATAAATGGCCATTCAGCCAAGAGTGATTTCATCCCTTCTTAGCTGAATGTCCCCATTATAAAAAAAGGGAGGGCAAGAATGTTTCATAAGAAGGCTTTAAAATCTCATAAGAAAAAACACTAAAAAACATTAGTTCTTTGGGTTTTAAGCTTTTTAAAGTAATTTCTCTTGTAGAAATTTTAAATTCTGCTCATCTCATGCTTGATTATTCCTTTTAGGGAGCTTTGTGGGTACATGAGCTCGTAGATTTTAATCCATGTTGAAAGGCCAAGTATGAAAGCCATGATCAAAGTTTCTTGATTTTGCTATTTTGTTAAATTTTTATTAGCAATAAGTTGATTTTCATCAAAACAATTTGTATTTGTTGATAGAAATAATATTATTTCGATGCACATATTGTTACATTATTTTTTTAATATTTTCATGTTGATTTATGTTGATATGTTCATTATTTATCATGATTTTATGCATATGTAAGCTTGATAAAAATTATAACATGTATTTATGTTGATATTCATGAAAATATGTAACGAATAAAACTGTTTTTAGTTGATACACACATTGGCCGAATATCTTTGTGACCTTTGACAAAATATTATTTCATGTTTTTATGAGATTTAAGATTATTTTGTAAAGTTTGAAACTCCCAGGCACCAAAAATTAACTTTTTCAAAATTATCAAGGCCCTGGAAGGGTATTTCCATGCTTGGCTAATTCTTACAAAACTGATTTGGTGATTTTTTTTTAATTTTTTTAGTCTATTTTGTTGTTATGAAAACATAGGGACTAAATTTTAAAGATTCCAAAAATTTTCCCATGGCCATCCGCTTGGCCGAATCCATGTTGAGACATTTAAAGGTGTTTTTTTCATGCATTTTAACACGTTTGCATGTGATTCATGCATTTTTAACCTTTTAAGGTCCCTTTTGTAATTTTAAAAAGTTTAAGGGCCTATTTGTAAAAAGTAAAAAATTGTTCCAAGGCTAAAGGCATTTGGTCGAACCTTCCTTGTAATTTTTTATATGATTTTTTCTGTTGATTTGGATGTGTTTGATGTTTTGTTTTATGTTTTTTGTCATATATGGACTAAATTGTAAAAATAAAAAATTATCTTGGGCCTTTGAGGATGCTTTTTATGTATTTTAAACATGTTTAAATGTATATTGTATATTTTCTAGACTTTAAGGGTCTTTTTGCACTTTTGTAAAGTTTAAGGGCTTGTTTTTAAATACTAAAAAATTGTTCTAAGGCTAAAGTTACTGGGCCGAATACCTTTGTGATTGTTGCTATGATTTCCTTATTAATTTTAATGTGTTCTATATCATTTTGTGATATTTATTTCATATAAGGATTATTTGGTCAAGTTAGAAAAGTTTAGGGACCATTCAGAAAATCCTTGCATGTTAGCATTAAAATGGTCTTTTCACATCTTAAATTACCATTTAGGGTATTTTGCGCATTTTAGGATTTTTTAGCATTTTTACCCATTTTAGGGTAAAAATGTAATTTTAGAAAATTTAGGGACCCAGTAGCAATTTTTGCATTTTACGTAAATTTGGATATTTAAGTTATCTGTGTAGGGTATCATTGTTATTTTATATTAATATCGAGTCCGTTAGGGTTATCGAGATACTTATACATCGAAGGTATACCTTAAGGGTATTTAAGTAATTTAACTTAAAACCAAGTCTAATGTGATCACTGGCATAGTTATATGTGGTGCACAGTAGAAATAAGTTTATACTCTTAAGATAATATTGAGTCCTTTAGGGTTACTATGA
Source organism: Adansonia grandidieri (assembly GCA_038382065.1). Lineage (NCBI taxonomy): Eukaryota > Viridiplantae > Streptophyta > Magnoliopsida > Malvales > Malvaceae > Adansonia > Adansonia grandidieri. Next base: position 14,451 of record JBBYHK010126633.1, on the reverse strand, counting down.
TACTTATACGTCGAAGGTATACCTTAGGTGTATTTTAGTAATTTACCTCAGAAACAAGTCTTATGTGATCACCAAGATACTTCATGTTAAAGGTCCACAATAAAAATAAGTACGATAATATTTAGTCTTTCAAGGTTACCAAGATACTTCTAGGTGGAAGGTGTATTTTATGGGGCTCGTGATAAATTTTATTATTTTTTTGTTAGTTTTCATAAAATCAATATTTTTTAAAATTAAGGCAATGTCTCCAAGTTAAAGTAGTTTGTGGAATGTCTCCCAATCTATAAGAAGGGGTTTTACAGATTATTTTAATAATGAGATATCATTTTAAAAAATGAAAATTGAAATTTTTTGAATTTTAGAAAAATAAACCCTTTTGTATTCCTCTGGCTCTTCAGTGGGGTATACAAGATATTTTGATTTCTTAAAACCTTTAGTATTCCACCAGCTTTCAAGTGGGATGTGAAAGAGAATGATAAAACCTTTCATATTCATACAGTCTTCTGATAGAGTACGAAGAAATTTTGACTTTTAAAAATATTAGAAACCTAATTTTCTCATAAAAATAATAAATTTGTTTTATAAAATATTATGTGTGGGAATTATAATTAAGTACCAGTCATTGAAACCAAATAAAAATCAAAATTTAAGTTAACTTGTGATTAATAAGGTACCGATTACAAGGCATCATAAAAGGGATCAATCTTTAATCATGGTTGTAACCAATTCCCGAACTCTTTAAAATGCTCTTTGGTAGTATTGCAGACCCTAGAGTTTGTTTTCAAGGGTTTCATACCTTTTGAAACACAAACTCTAATAGGTAACAAATCTCACATAGCCAAGATAGATTGGTGGTGACTCTAAGACAAATGGTCATTTCATAACGACTATTTATGGTTAAGTCAAATAAGCAATTCATGCCAACAAGTCGGTCCCTAAACACAAAAATAAGAAAAAATAATAATGATATGGCCTCTAAAATGAGAAAATAATGATATATAATATATGAACAAAGGGTACACCTACCTTTTAAGTGCAACTAGTCAGGATTTATATCCAGGCAAGATTGCAACAGCTTGGCTGCTCCACTGGTGATATGTTAGAGAGTTTGCCTAAAATTAATCAAGTGTTAATTAAATTTTGATTAATTTGGCTTCAACCAGCATTTAACCATAATTCCTAATATTTTCAAAACAAAATTTTTATTATTTTTTATTTATATGGAAATTTTAGTGTATATTATTCTTATTTATCACTAACCCTTTTGTTTTCTTTGTAGCATTATTTGTATGGGGCATTTAAGATAGAAGTTTTTATTATTTTTGAAAGAGTCAAGTCATAAATAGACTGCCCTCGCACATTGTGCACATGCATATTCATTTGACTCTTTTCTAAGCATATGGAAGGGGCATGGGTTATCCAATATTTTAGGAAAGGGTGAAGCAACTGTGCCTTCTAAGGTGTTAGTCTCTTTTGGGCCAGTGAAGAGCCTAGTTACATCATCAAAGATACTCTCACTCGAATTAAACATTTTCCAACATAAATCCCTTATAGGTAAGGATTAGGGTGCCTCGTCAATTTTTTCTGGACTTGAGGAGCAATTGGAGAACCTGTTAGATGTTCAACCTGAACTTTATGTAATGAATTGTAAGGGTCTAACCTAGTTGAGCCATAACCGGTTCTAAAGGGTACTAAAATAGATACACATAAAGGAACACTTCTTACCCTTTTCTTTTATTTTAGTTTTGTGCATGTAAATCATGTGATGGTAATTGAACATCATAGTTTATGGTAAGATCTTTGTTTCACCTTAAAAGGTGTTGTTATTGTTTTAATTTAGATATCCAACAATGATGAACAAACTTCATCGCCTATAATGTTATTACTTTTTATTTTTGGCCTTGCAAGTTATAAGTAGAACCTTAACTACATTAGGTACATCTATAGGTTAGATGATGATGTATGTACATCATTGCCATCACCAAGGCCTTTTGATTTGCCCTGATAAGCATCGTAGTGCCTTAGTAACTTTATTTGGGGCAACCTTTAGTTTTTCAAATTAATTGTTTTATTGTTTTCCTATGCTAACTTATTTCTCATTGTTTGCTCTTCTTTGAATATTACTATGTTGTAATAAATATGTTGAGCAATGATGAATGAACATCATGCTGCCTATCATAAGATTAATCCTTTTTTCTTAACACATCATAATGCTTTAACTTATTTTTGGGTAATTTTTTTGATGATAGACCTTTTTGGTATATATCTATGTGTATTACTTTATTACAAACGTTTCTTTGACATTACATTAATTTCATCCTTACAGGGCAGAATGAAGCTTTTTCCCAAATTTAAGAGTTCTTTAACAGATTTTTTGTTTCAAATTAGAACTATCATGACAATTAAACATTGACCATGGAAGATGAATTTTAGCATGACTAGAAAGGATGAAGTCAAACCATTATGAAACACAAGCCATGATGAAATGATAAGAAGAGATGGAAGCACAAATTTTTAAATTGGTGGAATCAATGACTATTAGAGGGAAAGAGTCTAAAAATATGAATCCAAGAAATCAAAGGAATAGCCCTAATATTGTTGTCGACACATTCGGAGTAGAAAGGCAACCATCGGTGGAAATAATGATGGCTAGAGGGAAAGAGTTTGAAAATATGAATCTAAAAAATTAAAATAATCATTCTAATACTATTACTAGCTTGTCATGGGCATAAAGGCAACCTTTATTTTGAAAAATCCTTATCTCTAAATTGACATCATTTTGTGAAGTATTACATATTAAGAGTTTTGATAAAATAAGAGTGTTTCCTAAAAAGCCAATATTTTCAAAAACATGATGATGAAAAGTTTCAAGAATACTAATGATTGATGTTGAGAATGAGTTTGTACCCTTGCATTCATGTTCATATGAATAAAACCATGGTCATTTTAAAGACTCAATACTTTAGGGAAGAAACCTTAAAAGTTCTCAAATTGTGATTCTTTAGGTAAAGAGCCAAATAGGAGAACCGTCGATATGATCTGCGAGACTTATCAAAATTTTGCAAGGAGGAAAACCATTTGGAAGAACTTTAGGGACACCTAAAAAAATCCTTAAGTACCTTAGGTTGTCAGCTTTTAGTTGCAAAGATCGACTTTGAAAATGAAATTCATCCTCTTTTCAACTTGACTTTTTGATCTTGAACCCTTCACGGCCAACTTGGTACTTGTTGAAGAGTTAATGGTAAGGAGAATTAAAGGAACACCAAATTGGTCTATTTTTTAAAGAAATTTATGTTTCATATAACCCATCCACTCCTGCCTAGGAGAATAGGGCATCTATCTATCCACTTTGAAATTTTTAAGTCAACTAATGTTTTTTAAGTTCTTTAACTCATCTTGAGGAAAACCTAGATTATGATTTAAGAAATTTTTATGAAACATAATTAGTTTTTAAGAGACTTGAATATCACTTGTTGTTAACCTAGAGGTTTTAAATAAGATACATTTTTTTAAAATTGTTTTGAGAAACTTGAAAAGCTATTCTAAAAAGAAACAAGGTTTTCTCAATTGAAGGGCTCTAAATCAGAATAAAACTTAACACATCGAAAAGAGAAAGCGAAATAAAAATTTGACATTAAAAAAAAAACAAAACAAGTCTTCAATGGTGATATTCGAAGAACTTAAAAGTTTTTATCTTAAAGGTTTTAGATAGTGATATTCGAAGCACTTAAAGGTTGTCAATGGTCATATTTGAAGCATTCATAAGTCTTCGATGGTGATATTCAAACCATTCAAAAGTCTTTGATGGTGATATTCGAAACAGTCAAAGTTTTCAATGGTAAAATTCAAAGCATTCAAAAGTTTTTGTTTTAATGGTGAAATTCAAAGCATTTTAAAATTTTGGTTTCAAAACAAGTTTTCAATGGTGATATTCGAAGCATTCGCAAGTCTTTGATGATGGTATTTGAAGCACTCGCAAGTTTTTAATGGTGAAATTTAAAGCATTTTAAAAGTTTTTGGTTTCAAAACAAGTTTTTGATGGTAAAATCCAAAGCATTTTAAAAAAATTTAAAAATTTTTTTAAGCATATCCAAGTCTTACAGTGATAGCAACCAAAATAATTTTAAAAGATGCTGATGTCATATCCCAAATCTACTAGTGGTGGTTATTGAACTTGTGTTCTTTTCGCAGGTCAAAACACTCCCTGTGGCACAAAAAGGCAAACCCCTTTAGAAAATTCCCTAAAAGAAAAAGCAAAGTACAAGTGCTTAGGAATGTTGACCTAGCAAATCCCAAAAGCTGGTGGATGCCTATCAAGGACAACTGGTCTAAGGGTCATCAACTTTATAGTAGCATGCCAATCAGGGATAATTTTTATTTTCACTCTAAAATTCTGTATCTTTTTTTTAGAAACTATGAATTTTTAAATAAATTTTGATTTATAAATAGTGTGTATTCTGTCATGGATGAATTTTGTTAATAATGATTTCCAATATCCAAGATAATGACAACATTTTGAAAAAAAATTTCTTTGATAGATGAACACCATTAGGTTGAACTTTCATAGAAAGTTCTTTCACTTTCATTTATATGATTGTCCTAGACATTCAACCATAGACCTTTCACAACCTTAGACATTTTACACCTAAATAGTTTTTCCTAGATTCCTTAAAGGTCGAACAAATAGGTTACACTCTTAAAAGATTTAGATACTGATAGTTTGACATGTGTTAAAATAATGATGGTATCTTAAGATTTCTCAAATTTATTCGAATAGCCTTTAATTATACTTTCATGACACTCTTTTAAATCCTTAATTTAGGAAGAATAAGAACAAACATGGGCCAAAAGTACCTTTTCTTTAAGCTAAAACATTTTCAATCCAATGTTTGATAAATAAGATACGAGGTGCATGCTTTTCCATGCTGATTCAATTTTTTTCTTCAAGGCTCAACCATAACCGTGATTCATTTGTGGCTATGAAGCTGATAATGTTGAGAGGCATACTGTAAGCCTTTAAAAATTGAGTGCAACATCATGTTATTGAGGTGTTTAAAATGATTTTAGAAATAAAACAACCCTTTTTCCTAGTGAAATGCTTACCAGTTCAAATGGCTTTGTTCAAAAAAGATAAATGGCCATTTTTCTTTATACTTTGGCAAATATAGAAAATTATTCCCTTTGTTGTCCCTTTTGAGCTTGATAATTTATTTTTTCTTTAAACCCTAATCATAGATCACCCTTCATACTTGAGGCAAGTGAAGCAAAGCTTCAAGAATGGAAGGAATAAATTCTATTCTAAAGATACAAGAAGAACAGGTCAGATGTCATAAGGTAAATTTTGAAAACCAAAAAAAGTTTAAATTTCAGAACAGGTCAGATATCATAAGGTAAATTTTGAAAACCAAAGAAAGTTTTAAATTTCAAGCTCAAATATTCAAAGTGAAAAATGAAGAAAGTATAAATTTCAAGTTTAAATATTAAAAGTGTAAAACAAAGAAAGTTTAAATTTCAAGTTCAAATATTCAAAGTGAAAAAAGAATAAAATAAATAAAGTTCAAATATCAAGATCAAATATTCAAAATGAAGAATGAAGAAAGTCAAGTTCCTTTAAAATAAAGAATCAAGAAAGCAAAAAAAAATGAAAGAAATAAAGAGAAGCAAGGAAAAATAAAAAGCAAGAACAAATAAAGAAATGTAGTGTCTTATCTTAGAGGATAATTCTTCTGAAGAGAAATGATCCTTGATTCCATTACCTATAATACACTTGATTTGGGCTTATTTATCCTTTCTCTTTGAACCCTAAACTATGGCCTACACTACATGCCTATAAAAGTCTAATTGGTCAAACATAGCTATTTGAGCTGTTAGGCCATTCTTAGGAAGCTTATCAAGAATTTACGTTTTTGGATGATTTTTAAGTCCTCAAGAATAAGATGGGGCAATCAATTAAAAAAATTAAGTTCTAGAGTGAAAACCTAAAAAAATAGTTTAGCACAAACTTAAAAGCTTTAGAATTACTCCTAAGTTAGTAAAAGTAGCCACCAATGGGAAAGAATCCTTCATCCTAATTTAGAAATATCCTCAAACTTCTAAAAATTTCACGACTTTAATAAAAAGTTGAGTCTACTGCTAATATGTATTGATTCAAAATGACCCTTCAAAATTTATGCCAAATCATGAAAATTGATGCTTACAAAAGCCTTTCAACTTAACCTTTCGAGACTTGGTTTTTACTAAGATTAGTTTAACACATGTCAAGCTATTGTATTTAAAGATTAAAAGGATGTTATAACTTGATTGTTTGCTTTTCAAGAAACTCCCATGAAAGGAAAATTCACTTGAACTTGGTCTTAATAAGCTTTAACTTTTTTGTGTCAATTTCATCAAGTCAATATTTAGTAACGCCACCACATTTATGCCTCTAAATTCATTTCCTCATTTCATTCAAAGATGTCCTAAATGTTGATCATCAATCACAAGAAATCCTTAACAAGATGAAGATGGCATATCCATTATCCTTGATATTAGAAAAATCATGGTTGAAATCATTCTATAATTTCTATATTTTTGATCAGGTAGATTTTTTTAGGTTAGAATGAGAACATGATCTTGTTCCATAAATCTTAAAATTTAGATAAATTTAGAAACTTTTCATGATTTCAATGATAGTTTGTAAATATGCCTTAAGCAAATAATTATCCAAATACATAAAGTTATACCTTTGAATTGATAAACACTAATTTGATATTTGGTGACTTTTCAAAAAAAAAATGGAATAATTCCCAAATTCTTGAAATCAAGATAGAAGAAGAATTTCAAGGGGCAAAAATAAAATCACCCTTTAACATTCAATAGCAGGCCATCAAAAAGTAAAAAAATTGGCAACAATAAGGCTCAAATTGATAAAGACTCATCGACATATAGGAATCCTTCTGATATATGAAATCTATATCTTTTTTATCTGATCCTGTGAAAGGTTTTTGAAGTAGGATTTAAGTTTATCGATAATATGTCATCTTCTTCTAATCTTGTGAAAGATAGGTTAAGTAGGATTTAAGTTTGTTAGCAACATATCCTCTTTATTCGATCTTGTGAAAGGTAGGCGAAGTAAGATTTAAGTCTACATTGTTTGATCTTGTGAAGAGTATGCGTAGCTTTAAGTAAGTTATCCTCTTCATTCAATCTTGTGAAAGGTAGGTGAGTATGATTTAAATTTACTTTGTTCAATCTCATGAAGGGTAGACAAAGTTTTAAGTAAAATATCCTCTTTGTTTGATCCCATGAAGGGTGGGCAGAGTGTTAAGTAAGTTATCCTCTTCATTCGATCCTGTGCAAGGTAGCTAACGTGGGATTTAAATCTGCTTCCTCTTCATTTGATCCTATGAAGAGTAGGAAAAGTTTTGAGTAAATTATCCTATTCATTCGACCCTATGAAAGGTAGGTGAAGTAGGTTTAACTCTACTTCATTTGATCCCATGAAGGGTAGGTAAAGTTTCGAGTAAGTTATCCTATTCATTCGATTTGTGAAAGGTAGGTGAAGTAGGATTTAGGTCTACTTTGTTTGATCCCATGAAGTATAGGCAGTGCTTAAGGAAGATATCCTCATCATTTAATCCCATGTAAGGTAGGTGGAGTTTTGAGTAAGTTATCATCTTCATTCAATCTTGTAAAAGATAAGTGAAGTAGGATTTAAGTCTACTTCATTCGATCTCATGAAGGGTAGGCAAAGTTTTATGTAAGACATCTTCTTTATTCGATCATGTGAATAGTAGGTAGAGTTTTAAGTAGGTTATCCTTTTTATTTGATCTTGCAAAAAGTATATGCAGTAGGATTTAAGTCTACTCTATTTGATCTTATGATGGGTATGTAAAGTTTTTAGTAATATATCTTTTTTGCTTAATCCCATGAAAGGCAGAGGGATTTTTATGGAAGGTATCCTCTTCGTTCGATCCTGTGATGGGTAGACAAAGTTTTAAGTAAATTATCCTTTTCATTCAATCTCGTGAAAGGTAGGTGAAATAGGATTTAAGTCTATTTCGTTTGATCCCATGAAAGGCAAGTGAAGTTTTAAGTAAGATATGTTCGATCCCATGCAGTGTAGGTAGAGTTTTAAATAGCATATCCTTTTCATTCGATCCTACGAAAGGTAGGTGAAGTAGGATTAAGTCAACTTCATTTGATCACGTGAAATGTACGCTGAGTTTTTATTTGTCAACTTCACTTGGTTAGGAACTAGTGGAGTAGGATGGCCTTTTCATTCAATCCTATGAAAGGTAGGTGAAGAAGACTTTAAGTTGAGTTCATTCGATTAAGTAGAAAGATCAGCAGAGTTTGTATAGGTTCTACTCATTTGGTAGAAAACCAATGAAGTTCGTCTGCATAAAAGCCCAAAAGTAGCTGATGGCTCTGTCCCTATTGAAACTGGCACTAAGCCCAAAAGTAAATAATGGCCTCAGCCTAATCGAAATTGACACTACGCCCAAAAGTGGATAATGGCCTCGACTTAATCAAAATTACAACTAAGTCTAAGAGTAGCTAATAGTTCAGTCCTTGTTGAAATTGGCACTAAGCCCAAAAGTGGATGATGGCCTCAGCCTAGTCAAAATTAGCACCAAGCCTAGTTAAGAGCCCCTTTCCAAATTGGCATATAAAATGAAAAAAGCCTAAGAATAGCTGATGGCCATGGTCCAATCGAAATTGGCATTTAAAATCTAAAAGCCCAAGGCAGCTAGTTAGGTAAAAAAAACTAATGCAATAGGTATGTATATATATATGTAAAAATAAACTTTTCTATAGAAGAGCTTATCACAGCCTGAACAAAATCATGCCTATTTAGTCTTTGCCCTATTCCTGATCCTCATCAACAGCCAAACAGCAGCTGTAGACACCTAATTTTGTCCAAGCCTCTTCCCTTTACTATCTAAAAATATCTGAAACCAAGTACTTAACAGCCACCGGTAAAGGTAGACTTATTTCAAGTGGATTAGATATCTTCAAGACATTTTTTAATCTTGCTTAAATGTCACAGGTGCACATGACAGAAAAAAATGCCATTTCGAGGGTCTATTTCGGTAAAAATTAGCTTTTAAATTTATTCTTTTGAAATTTTAAAATTTATTTCTACGGAGTTATCATGGTTAAATTTCCTATTTTTAAAACTTTTTCAAATTTTTCTTTATGAAATTTTGAAAATCGATTATTATACATTTTTATTGATACTCGTGCAATATTTATGTCGACACTCACTCAAAAAAATTGTTTAAAAAAATTTCTATTAGCATTTTTTACCACAAGATATCAAGTCAAATTTATTCAACAAATTTAAATTTTTCACTATACCATAAATATCCAGCTTGTGAAACTTTTTTTAGTAAAATTTACACTAGATTTAAAGTCTTCAATTTTATTTGTTAATATTTTAAATAATTTGCTTAAATTAATTCATTTTTATAAATTTAAATGTTTTTTGGAATTTTCTCAGTTCTAAAATACAAACTTTCTTTTATCCGTAAAATTTTTTATGGAATTTTCCCAAGTTTTAAATCTTAAAATTCCTCAAATACTTTCATTAAATTAACACAAAATTAGTTTTTTGAAATTCCCATTCATTTTTTGGATCTTCCAATTTTTTTTCCAAATATTATTTTCTTCTGTAAGATTTTTTCCAATAAAGTTTTATGAGTTTGAAATATATAATTGCTTTTTTTCTCATACCTAGTTTCTTAGAAATTTCTTTTAGTATTTAGAACTTGGAATTTTTATCAAGAAATTTTATTAATTTTATTTTGAAAAAAAAATTCTTTGATGGCCCTAAAACTTTCAAATTTTGCTAATGGGCTTGATAAGACCAATAATTTCTCAAAAAGCCCAATAACCTTGCCAACCCGTTTTTGATTTTCTACTAAGCCCATTTCATTCTCTACATGCTCAATAAGCCTATTTGTGATTATTACATTTATTTTCCAACAATTCCCAATTAGGACCATTTTGATTTTTCAACAAACCCCAATGACTTTTCTCTCTTTAAAATTTTTATTACTTTTTTTGAATTCAAAATTTTCATATGAGTATTCAATTGGGCCTTTTATGTAATTAAATTTGTTCATTTATAACTTTTAATTCCTAACAATTTAGTCCTTTTTCTTTAATTTTTTGCAGTTCATTCCCATAAATTTTGCAATTATAATTTTATTTATTCCTACACTTTTGTAAATTTATGTATATTTATTTTAATTTTAGAATTTGATAATTCAATTATACAAGAATTAATTTAAATCGGGAGTGAATTTTATCATTAAGTTTAGCATTATCCAAATTAGATTCTTTTTAAGTCAAAGGTTCTAGATGATGATGTCATGCATGATATAATATGCAAAATGACAAAATATTAATTAAAGCTTATGAAAAAAAGCAAAAAAGCTAAAAAATTTTAGAAAAAGCAAAACAATCAAAAAATAAAAATAAAAAAAATAAATTTCTATTCAGCCAAGAGAAATTTAATCCCTTATTGGTCAAGTCTCCCCCTTATAAGAAAAAAGGGAGAATGTTTCGTAACAAGCCTTTAGCATCCCATAAGAAAAACACTAAAAGACATTAAAATTTCTTAGGGTTTTAAGCTTTTTAAGGTAAATTCTCTTGTAAAAATTTTAATTTTTGTTCATCTCATGTGTGATTCTTCCTTTTAAGGAGATTTGTGACTACAAGAGCTCATGGATTTTAATCCGCATTCAAAGTTGAAGTATGAAAGCCATGATCAAAGTTTCTTGATTTTGTTATTTTGTTTAATTTTTCTTAGTAATAAGTTGATTTTCATTAAGACAATTTGTGTTCATTGATAGAAATAATATTATTTTCATGCATATTTTGTTATATTATTTTTCTTAATATTTTTATTGATATGTTCATTATTTATCATGATTTTATGCATGTTTAAGCTTGATAAAAGTTATGACATGTATTTATATAGATATTCATGAAAATATTTAATGAATAAAATTCTTTTTTGGTTGATATACATGCTAGCCTAATATGTTTGTGACATTTGATGAAATATTTTTCATGTTTTTATGAGATTTAGGACTATTTTGTAAAGTTGAAACTTGCAAGTGCCTAGAATTAATTTTTCCAAAATTTTCAAGGCCTTAAAAGATATTTCCATGCTTGGCCCATTCATACAAAGATGATTTTGGTTTTTTTTTTTTTTTTTAATTTTTTAGGTTATTTTGTAGCTATGAAAACATAGAGACTAAATTGCAAAGATTGTAAAAATTTTCTCATGGCCATCCAAGCTTGGCTGAATCCATGTTAAGACTTTTAAAGGTGTTTTTCATGCACTTTAACATGCTTGAATGTGTCTCATGCATTTTTATTTTTTGGGGCCTTTTTGTATTTTTAAAAGGTTTAAGGGCTTATTTATAAAAAGCAAAAAAATTATTCCAAGGCCAATGGCACTTGGTTAAACCTTCCTTGTAATTTTTTATATGATTTTTGTGTTGATTTGGCTATATTTGATGTTTGATTTTTTTATGTCATGTAGCTTTTTATGTATTTTTAACATGTTTTAACGTATAATTTATATTTTCTAGACTCTAGGGGTTGTTGCATAATTTTTTAAAGTTTAAGGGCTTGTTTGTAAATATTAAAAAAATGTTCTAAGGCCAAAGGTACTTGGTCGAATACTCTTTGTGATTTTTTGTATGATTTCCATATTAATTTTAAAGTGTTATATATCGTTTTGTGATGTTTATTTCATATGGGGATTATTTTGTAAAGTTAAAAAAGCTTAGGGACCATTTAGAAAAACTTGCTTGTTAGGGTTAAAATGGCCTTTTCACACTTTAAATTACCTATTTAGGGTATTTTGGCATTTTAGCAGTTCTTCTAGTATTTTTAGCCATTTTAGGATAAAAATGTAACTTCGAAAAATTTAAGGACCTATTAGTAATTTTTTGCATTTTAGTTCAATTTTGATATTTAAATTACCCATGTAGGGTGTCATTTTTATTCCATATCAATACTAAGTCTTTTAGGGTTACCGGGATACTTATACGTCAAGGGTACGCCTTAAAGGTACTTTAGCAATTTACGTTAAAGCCAAGTCTTATGTGATTACAGGGATACTTATATGTAAAAGGTGCATAGTAGGCATAAGTTCATCCTTTTGAGATAATATCAAATCTTTTGGGGTTACCTGGATTCTTATACATCGAAAGTACACCTTAAGAATATTGTAGTAATTTATCTTAGAACCAAGTCCTATAGATCATCGGGATACTTCTATGTTAAAGGTGCATTGTGAGAAGAGGTTTGTACTTTTAAGATAATATCGGGTCCTTTAGTGTCACTGTGATACTTCTAGGTCGAAGATGTATTTAGGGGGCTTAGGATAAATTTTTTATTCTTTTATTATTTTTCATGAAATCAATTTTTTTTTAAATTAAGGCAATGTCTTTAAGTTAAAGTAGTTCATGGAATGTCTCCCAATATATGAGAGGGGTTTCACGAATTATTTTAATAATGAGATATCCTTTTAAAAGATAAAAATTTGAATTTTTCAAATATTTTTAAAAAATAAAACCTTTTGTATTCCTCTGGCTCTCTAGTGGAGTACGAAAGATATTTTGATTTTTTAAAACCATTCATATTCCATCAGCTCTCCAATGGGGTGGGAAAAAGAATGATAAAACCTTTCATATTCCTTTGGTTGGGTACGAAAGATATTTTGACTTTCAAAAATATTAAAATCTTGATTTTCTCAGATGGAATAATAAATTTGTTTTATAAAATATTTTATGTGGGAATTATAATTAAGTACCGGATATTGAAACCAAATGAAAATAAAAATTTAAGTTAATTTGTGATTAATAAGGTATCGATTATGGGAATAATGAGAGGAATCAATCCTTACTTGTGATTGTAACATATTCTCAGACCCTTTCAAATGATCTCTAGTATTATCGCACCTCAAAGATTGTTTTCAAGGGTTTCTTAACCTTCGAAACATGAACTCTAGCAGGTGACCAATCTCACATACCAAAATAAGATTGGTGGCGACTCCAAGACAAATGGTTATTTTCCAACAACTAGTTAGTGTTAAGTCAAGTGAGCAATTCATCTCGACAAATCGGTCCCTAAACACAAAAAATAAGAAAAAATTAATAATGGTATAACCCTTAAAAATGAAAAATAATGATATATATATAAAGGAAAAAAGGGTACACCCTATTGCAACATACCCCAAGGTGGATCCTCGCATATCTAAGAGTGTGTACGACTTAAAATACTTTCTTGAATTGGAAATGTCTTCTTGATTAAGACTATTCTTTGGCGATGTGATGAGAATGAGAATGTATGGATTCTCGACTTGTGGTACAGTGAAAGGGACCGTAAGACGAATCGCTTATCTTATTGGTCTCAGATGACCATCATGAAATGGCCAACGCTTGGAGTCGCCACCGATCAATTAGGGCTAGGCATGATTGGATGCCTATTAAAACCTATGTTTTGAGTTACGAAACTTGAAACATCGATCCCATGGTTTACGTAATGCAATGATTCATCATTTAGGTTCGAGAGTTGGTTACGCACGATGAAGTACAAACCTCTTTGCAATGCCTAAAATCGGTACCATACTAGCTATGTCTTTCTCGGTTTCTATTTTTCGATCTTAACTTGTCATTATTTCGATATAACCCTTTTTAATGGATGAATCTTATAAAAATAATCTAGGTTTTGAAGAAAAAGATTTAACCTCATATACGCCTAGGAGAGATGGGGAATATAGAGATTTTTGATAAAAATAATCTCTAGATCTTACTTTGAAAATTGAATGTTTCACTTTGGGCACTGGAGAGATACCCATGCAGAACATTACTTTTAATTTTATTTGGAAACATTTTGAAAACATGAATGCAATAATCATCACAAAGAAATCATGTTAGTAAGATAATAAATGAAATAACATAACATAGATTATTCAATGCAATGATAAAGAAAATGGGTGGAATATTGGAATTTATCTCGCTATTGGCATCGACTATCTAGGAATAACCGAATCGACCATTTTCGAGATGCATCTGGGTTTCTTGATTAAACAAGGTTTGTTTAACGTATTCATAGAAGTTTGAGAAGGAAAAAAGAAAAGATTAATCATAGTTGAAAGTCAGGGTTGGAGTATCCCTTCAGAAAGATGGGGTTGGAGTATCCCCGTGAATGACAAACAATTTTGACAAAGGAAGATTTTTAGATCTTGACAATTTGGAAAAGCGGGGTTGGAGTATCCCCTCGGAAGGTCGGGGTTGGAGTATCCCCAAAAGTGACATGTCTGACACTCTTTAAAGAAGTCAAGTTAGAAAAATTAAGTTGATAAAGTCTTATGATTTAGAAGACGGGTGAGCATTTTGACAACTTTAGGTAAAAGAAATTATTGTGAATGAGGATGGTAAAGA
>JBBYHK010126207.1:0-31177 GCA_038382065.1 Adansonia grandidieri | reverse complement strand
GTGTTTTCTTCCTTTAGAGGTGGCGGCACTTAAAGAACTTTTGAGAGAAAACATTTTTCTTAAAACTGACCACTTCAAAAGTGTTTCAAGTACTTTTTTTACTAAACTGCTTAGCGGTCCCTTCCTTTAATTTCTTTGGTCGAATTCCATAAAAGTTCTCTAAGAGACTTGTGAACATAATTAAACTCATTTTATGTGTGAAACTCTTTCACCTCAAGTAACTTAACTTTGATTCCAACTCTTCTCACTATAATGGCTAAACCTTGTACAAAAAATGGCACTATACATTTTGGCCAAGGAACAATGAATCTAGGCACAAATCTAGCTTGGTGGCTATAAATTATTTAGCTAGGTTAGGTTTCTATTAGAGATTTAATTCACAAATTAATCTCTTTATTTATCTAATAAATAACTTAATTTATCTTATAAATCATTTAATTTATCTAATTTAATTCTCATATAATTAAATTAAGATAAATAAGTAGAAACCCCAACTAATTATCTATCCCATTTATGAATTTTTTTCTAAATAAAACTCATAATTAAGTAAAACAATTTTAATTTAATAATAATCTTATTAATATTAATTATCTAAATAATTAATAATTTGATAAGGTTATCTAAGGAATTTCAGCTAGGACATTATCCACCTTGTAGTATCTTAATTCAGACATTATCCATCTAGACATGGGATACCTTAATTTAGACATTATCTGAATAAGAAAATCTTATCTACTATGTCTTAAAAAGATAATAAAATCTTAGATTTCACAAAATCTAAATTTTTGTCTTAAATTAATTCTTAATTGAACATTTTCAATTAAGTCCTCCATTTAATCATGTTTTAATTAATTAAATCAAGCTTAATTAAATCTTGATTTTAATCTTACAATATCATCCTATTGTGTTTGATCCATTAAGTTTCCAAAATGTTGATAATGAATATAATTAATCTCATTAATCATATTCATACAGCAAGAGTAGAATCTAGCAAGCCATCATGACCAATGTTGAAGAGTGGATGTGACTTCATTGAAACCTTTTAGTAACTAACTTATCAATGTAATACAATTTTTTCACCACATATCCCAGAATGAGCATGAGCATGGTACAGTGTCTACTCATGCTTCAATCTATGTTAGATCTTGCAACTTATGGTTAACGATCATGAATCTATGAAAAATGTTTCCTCATAATTCACTCTAATTTTGCCAGGGACTTTAATCCGATTAACTATAGTCAAGATTATTTGAGATATGTCTCCAATGTCACTTGGAGTGGTGAATCCTTACTGGATCACTTATCCATCTATCATATGGTTCATTCCATACCTAATACCACCCTTATTTGGTATCCATCCATTGTGAACCCATTTGTAATGGATCAAAGTATAACGCTCCCTATATGAGATGGCCTGATATCATAAGTTTGAGGACTTTCATAGACACTTGAGTGAATAATACCAAATGGAGTTCTCATGTGGGCCATGTTCAATGAAATTGTTTGCACAAAATAAGCACCCATATGCTATCCTCAAGTATCCCATATACTTTAACTTCCATGAATTCAAAGAGTTGCATTCATCCAAAGAATAGAGGCTTAGCATATACTAGTCTTTGTGCACTGTCAATGCCGTGTCTTGATAATATGATGACTATGAACATTTTTTAGAAACACGACTTTTATGCAACAGATCTTATTGTTGTAATGGTTTATTATTTTTGAAAGGCCATTGTGTTTCAAGGTCTTTATCCAATTAGTGTTTGCATGATACTTAATCACACTACTAACATGAAAAAAAATCCTTTGTCACTATAATATAGTAATATGTATATAGTTAATTAACTATGTATCCCATGTCCCAATCTAATTAGTTCAAAGGCATACACCGACAAGTGGTTGAAAACTTTGAATCACCACTAACCATTTGGGCTTGCTATGATCAGACACCTATTAAAAATGGTACTTTAAGTTATGAGACATGAAAAACTGATTTTAGGATTTGCTTATGCCACAGTTCGTTAAGAAGGTGCAAGAGCCAGTTATGCATGGGGAAAGATTAACACCATAGTGCCTTAATCTGATACCATCTAGCCATATGTTATCTCAGTTTTCAATTGTCATTATTTTGGTATAATCTCCTTTATATGATGCATTTTTGAAAACAATAAACCCGAGTTTTGACGATAAATTCAAACTCCCTATACATCTTGAAAAGGTGGGAAACATAGGTTTTATGGTAAAATAATCTCTGGATTTAATTAAAAAAAGTGTCATGTATTACGCACTAGAGGGATACCGACATAAGACATTACCTTAATAATTTTTACGAAATTCAATCTTCAAAACATGAATGCAAAATTTGTCACCATGAAGGAAACATATTTGTAAGGCATAAATAAATATAATAATAGTTGTGAGAAAGTAAATCACACGAAGCAAAAAAAAGAGGGTCGATTACAGTGAATCTCATAGTTATCATCAATTATCTAGAAATAATCAAATTGATAACTTTGAGAAAGTTAAGGTGTGAAAATGAAGGTTTGATTGAAAAGAAAGAGAAATTCAAGATAGAAAATTGGTTTCTTGTGAAGTTTGATAGAAAATTGGTTTCTTGTGAAGTTTGAAAAACAGGGTTGAAAAACCTAAGTTTGCAGAAATTTTGGTAATTAAAAAAAAAATAAGTATTTATTTAGGTATTGTGATTAAAAAAAGGAATCTTGATTTTAAATTGAAGAATCAAATAAATCATTAAATTTATATTTTTAAAAGGATTGGGACTTGTTCGAGCCTGGAAGGACTTGTATATGACTGACTTCATTGCGGAATTAATTGACCTTATTCCAAGGTGTTTGAATACATCAAAAAGGCGATTGGAGAAAATTGCTTAATTTTGCCTAAAGTTCAAAATAGGGGACAGCATTGTGCTTTTCGGCTTTTTGAATTTATTCAAAGCTCATCTGAAGGTTTTAAGTGGCAAAATACCATTGGAAAGGTAACTTGACAAGGATTAACATGAAAATATCGAAAAAATCCTAAAAAATCACTTTCCAGGGGAAAATAATTTTTAAATTCAAACTTGGTTCTGCACTAGCAGCACTTGTAGGGATTAAGTGTAGTGAACTTTAAAATATCACCCCAGACTCATTCAAAATTTTTAAATTCTTAACAATATCTTTCTAAAAAGTTAATGTCATGTAGTTTTTAGGAAAACTATTTAAAAAATACAAAAAAAAAAATCATTTGGTAGGCCAAAAGTGGCCATAACACAATCTGGTTGCTAATCTTGGGGTTTTAAACAACATGTATTTAAAAAATCATAGCTTCCTCATCTGGGCTCATTATAAGGCAAACAAGATACCATAGAAATGGTAACTTGACTCCTTTTGAGGGAAAGATACTAAAAAATCCATAAAAATCATTTTGGGTTTGAAAATAATTTTTTACTTTGGGGACACTACTGTTAGTGACTAAATAGAGCAACTGTATTAATTTTTGAGTTTTGTAATGCTAGACTTAGGTTACAAACATACTAATGTTTGAAACAGAGGTCCATGATAGTTGCTTGATTGGCTTATTCTAATGCCGTGAATAAGTGGAATAATAGATTGCCCATTAACCATGTCATTAAGGGTAAAATCACCAAGGCTCATGATTAAGACATATTAACTAACATCAGTGAGTAAATATTTTGCAAGGTTGAAAATAGATTTTTTTTTTTTTGCCTTATTAAGCCAGGAATCCAAATATGAAGCTTGATTTTGCCCTAAGATTGATGAACTGATCTATGGAAATCATTAGGCCAACATTAATCTTACTTTTTTGAGACAAATGCTAGCCTAACTTGGGGATATTTTCTCAAGGCAGCAAGCATTCAAACACAGGCAGATCGAAAAGACGTTTAAACAAACATATAGTAAACTTAAATATATCCTAGGCATTAATCATAAAAGACAATGAAATGGGCATTATCTAAGGCATTTTGGTAAGCATTACATATGCAAAAATGAATCTACGGCATAGATTTGCTAGGAATCTTATTCTCAGTGAAGTCTGACCTTAAGCAAAAATAGCATTTAAAAAATTCATAAAAACTCATATTAGTAGTAGAAACAAGTATAAGCAAAAAAGCCAGACTTCCCATGGATCTCTTATGGAGGGTTTTACATGTGGTAAATGGATCTGAATTAAATCAAAATTTAAACAATTATATGTTTGGAGATTACCTAACTCAAAGATATCATAATCTTGAGTTTTTCTAGATCCTAAAGATCCCTTATGCTAGGTGCCAAGCCTCCTAAGAAGAGATCCAAAATCATGAGCAGGACAAGTGTCCTACCTCTAATGGTAATCCATAAAGATAGTGGTTGAAACCTTTTCTAGGCCTGGTTGTTCTCTAGTGCTAGCTAAAAGTCTTCTCAAGCCTTAACCAAAGGATAACTAGCAATGGGTATAGATATGATGTGATCTAAGAATGTTTCCCTTACCTATTGTGCCATAGAAAAGGAAAAATAATCTAATTAGGAAGTGGTTATTCCTCGCTAATGCTAATAAACGATCCAAAAATCATAATTCTTGATGCTGGTAGATTCAACTAGGATAGAAAACAAATTTTCTACCTTCATAATCAAAAACACTTTGAGATCACTTGAAATGTGAATCATCATATAGAGGCTTTAAGGAGGCAAAGAGGTTGGCGTGGAAGCTGTGAGGGAGAGCTAGGATTTTTCACTAAGGGTTATTTGGCACAACACCCCCTTGGACTAGCCTTAGCTGTTTAATTGATGAACTAGACCCATTAAAGAATCCCTATAGGTGGTGCCAACTTGGAGTGTTCCTTAGAGCCTAATTAAAACTATTTTTATTAGCTTGTCCAAGATTAGGCCTAAATAGTAACATATTAATATTTTAGCGCATTAGCACACAAATTATGGCGACACCATACGTCTAGTCCATTAGCAAGCCTAAGTTGGACTAATTTATAGCCTAACTCCATTACCTTGATAATTATGGCTTTTAGCCCAAACCCTATGGACATTCGAGTCTATGGCAAAAAGGTCAGTCACAGTGGCTTCATAAACTCATTTGCACAATCCAAAAGTATTTTGGCATGATGGAGTAACCTATTAACCATGTTACTAACAAGGGACTTTAGACAACAAGATCAAGGCACAAGTAAGTTGGGACAATTTTAGGGACATTTGATTTTAAAAATTAGAAATATTTAGCCTCATTTGACCTTAAATCTAGACCTAGAAAGCTTAATTTTTCCCCAAGATTGGAGGACCAATAGATAGAAAACCTTAAGCCCATGTTAATCTCTATTTATTAAAGTTAATAGAGCTTTAACTTGGAGGGTTTTGAAAATAGATTTTTGACAAGCATCAAACAAGCATTTTGATAAGTATGTGATGAACTAAATATGACATTCATGATAATAAACATAGAAAGTATGTTTAAACATTTGACATGAAAATGATTATACAGATGCAAGGAAATGAAAAAGAGGATGCATGGAGATATTAGCTTCATGAATGACATCAAGAATTAAGCCATGGGTGAGGAGATGAACATTTTTAAACAAGAAAACTAGAATTTTCAAGACAGCATTGAAAGTTAAAAGCAAACTTAGCATAAAGGCAAAGATAAACATGGTAAAAGAATTAACAAAGCATCAAAAGTCTAAGTTTACCATAACCAAGGCTATAAAATACATGAATATCCTACAATAAAGTCATGATTTGCATATTAAGGCTTACTACAGTGATGAAAATTCTAAAAGGCAAGCAAATAAATGGAGAAAGAAAATGAAATATGCCCAAAAGCTTAAGAGCCTTGCTAGTGATATTGAGCTTTGCACTTATAGCTCACTTTCTTCCTTCCTTTGTTATAGATTAGCAAGAAAAGGTGGCTAAGAATGAGCTTGGTGGTTGTAGTATCAATGGAGGAAAGTTTTGAAAGGAAATATGATAACAATATAAGGTTTTGGGAGGGTTTTTGGAAGGTGTTTAGGGAGAGCTACGGGAATAAAATTTTTCTAAGGGTGGTGGCTGTTGTAAATTGTGTGTATTCTTTTTTTGGCTATGCACATAATATATCTTATATAGGATTTAATCTCAACCATCAAAAACCTAGCAAAGTTGGGGGCATTTAGAACATTTGTGTTGTACAACATGGTGTGTCATTGTACCAAAGAGTAAGCTTTAGCATTTCATTCGTTGATGTACAGCTTTGGTAGTAGAAAGACCATGTATAAGCTAACATAATAAGCAAGGTCTGGTTTGCCCTTATTAATCCATATTATAACATGAAATGCCCTTATAACAAGCTTAATGGAGCATTCAAAATGTTATAATCCAACGTTTAAAGCCCAAAAATGGAATCCATAAGATTTTTTTGGAAGTTATGTCTAAGATTGAATGGATTTTTGGAGCAAAGGTCATGACCAAATTCATGTTCTAATGTCATGGTGCAAAAAGGTGAAAATAGCATGAACTGGGTAAATTTTGCCTATCCGTATTGATATAAAGAATTTTGTATTGATACATAAAATGAATTTTGCCTAGGTGCATCGCTACAGTGAAGATTATATCGATACAATTGAGGCTATATTCATACTTCCATTTGTGTATTGATACATTTTGGCCAAAACTTGCTATTCTATTTGCGACATAACTGTGTATCGATCAAAATGCCACTATATCTATTCATTAGACAAATGTATTAATACATGGCCTTCTTTATCAATACAAACAGTGGATTTTAGGGTTTTGATGACATGGAGGCATTATATCAATATATAAGGGTCATGTATTAATACCTACTCATTAAAATGTGGATTTTATGCACCTTTTCCTCTTTGAACACCTCATCTTAGCTAGAAATGATGGATGACTGACCGTGCTTATCCAAATGGCCTAAAAAATGCTCTAAATAATGACCTTTGATGCCTTGGATAATGGTCCTGACAAAATGGGGTGTTTATAGCTGCCTCTCTTTAGTTGTTACTGAGTATCAAGAACAAGGCAATAACCAATAAATACCATTTTGTCTAGGATGTGCTTAATGCTTCTTTATGTTCCTGTGATGAACAGATCAAAATTAACATGATGTTGGGATAAAATAATATTTTGACAGTGATTTCGATTACTGTAAAAAAGTTATGTTCAAATTTTGGATGGAAAACTTAGACTATTATAGACACCCTATTTTGTCTAGGCCAACATTCAAGGCATCTAAAGTTATCACCAAAAAACACTATTGGAGGAATTTGAAGGAGTGTGGATCAGTTCCCCACCATTCCCAGTTAAGGTTAGGTATTTAGACAGTCAAAGGTATGAAAATTTGTATCATTACACAAGTGTATTGATACACAACTTTTATGTCTCGATACGGGACCCCCACATCATCAAATTTTCAAAATTTTGCTATTTGTATTGATACAAGAAGGGTATGGTATTGATACTTGTGTGATGTATCGATAAATGGGCCATGGTATCAATACAGGTTTATGACAGCTAAAATCATGATTTTTGGCCAATAGGTACTGATATATGAGTGATAGTATTAATACAACTACCTTTTATTAGTACCAAGCTCAAAATATTGATACGTTTTGGGTTTTTGTCGAGTTGTATCGATATAAAACACCTTGTATCAATATAGGCAGGTGATTTTACCTAGGTCATGGCATTTTTCAGGTTTGCACATTGATCTAAAAATCTGATTTAATCTTGTTTTTTGAACCAAAAATCATCTAAATTCATACCAGGCCTCATCATTGGATTTATGATTGGATCAAATGAATTTTTGAGGCCTAAAATGACTAGAAAATGAGACATTTTCATGAAAATATTGCTTGTTTAGCGGTATGCTTTGCTTTTCCCATTTTGTAAACTACTTAAACCTCTCTGCTACACCACCTTGGCTGCCAGAGCTAGTAAAAAATTGAGACAGCTGAACATACCACCCTGGGCTATTGCATGGTACATGTAATGCCCTTATTTTTTGGCTCATAAGCTTTTGCTAATCGTGTGTCCATAAAAGAGCTAATTTTGGCTCAACAAAGGGGGACTTTAGATACATATTTTAAGAACCACTTCTCATTTTTATAGCTTTTCCAAGCAGCCCTATAAACCTCCCTAAAGCCCTCATTTCCCACTTTTTCCCTCACAAAACTTCTCTTCATCCATAATGCTACCTTAAAGCTCATCTTTGCTACTTTTTTTTGCTTATCTACAGCAAGTAAAGGAAAAACAAAAGTGAGCCAAAAATCAGAAAACTCAAGAAAACCATAGGGACACAAAAATCACTGCTTTGAGTTAACAAGAGAAAAAGGAGTTTTATAGGATTTGCTAGTATATTTTCTACATTTTTCTCTTTATTTTGATTTACACACATTTCATGCCATCTTAGCTAACTAATCCTCATGAAACCATGACTTTCTTAAGTAAACATGCATCTTTGAGTTTTTTTATGATATTTTAAGTTTATAGTGCTTTATGTTGCTTGAATGCCTAAAAAGCATATTTTTCTTTGCTCAGCTTAGAACAACCACTGTTTAATTGATTTTTGGCATTCTTCACCATCATTCACATATAATCTTTGATGATGCTTTGCCATTTCAAGATGCTTTGATGTTCTATTGAGCTTGATACTGTTTTGTATGCCTTGATCGCAAAAAAATCATCTCTTTAATACTATAAAAGGAAATTTCCACCATTTGTTTCATACGATGGAAACATTCTCACACATGTTCATACTATCTTTTATTTTGTCATAAGCATCATGTTAAAATTCATGCACTTTTGCTGTATTTCTTGCATTTTTAGTATGTTTTATGTGATAAAAATGTTATCTTATTGTTGCTCCAACATATATTTGCCATGGTGCCATGTTTACATGCTTTACATAATTAGAAAAGCCTTCTTGATGCCTTCATTTGGTGTCTATTTACTAGCAAAATATGTCTTCAAAGAAACCCTAAGTTAAGTCTATGTTACCTTTAGTAAATAAAGATTAACATGGTTTAATGTCTTCAATAATTGATCCTCTAAAATAGGGGATAAAACAAGCTTTCTATGTCTAGATTCATGGGTAAATAAGACTAAATATTCTAATTTTCAAAATAAAAAGTATCCTTTTTTTTACTTTCTTTAAAGCATTTGAGCCTTGAGTTTGAGGTCTAATGCCCTTTTGCTAACGACTTGGTTAATGGGCTGTTCCATTATCCTAAATTACTCCAAGATTGTGTAAATAAACTTATAAAGCCATTGTCACTAACTATCTTTGTTATGGATAGTAATTCAAATTGTGTTTAAGCCATTTTTGCCCAACCAATCAACGAATTCAAACCCATCCAACAAATCTCTAGACCTTATAAACCTTAGAATTGATTTTTTGAGTTTTATGACTTAGAATGTTGGTTTCAATAGGCATCTGATCACGCCCAGCCTAAATTATCGGTGGCAACTCTAAGTTTTTGGCCACTTCATGGTGGCCATCCAAGTCCAGTTAGACGAACGATTCATTTAATAGCCTTCCCCCCTAGTTTCACTTGATTATGCCTAATCTAAATCCCAATCAAGGGATATCCCAAAGATGCCACTTTTTAAGTCCACACATCATCTGAGCGATTGGGTAGGGGCACATCATGACATCTTGGTGACTTAGTTGGGGACAATTAAGAGAGTTAGGCCTGCGACTAACCATGTCTGCTTGGTTCTAGGTTTTTTTCGATTTCGATCAATTTTTAACTATAATCCCTTTTCATCTTCATCTACTAATAGTTGGCTTTTCATAATTTTTATCTTATAAGCGTCAAGGACTGCCTTGTTCCCAAATATATAATGATTTGATAAGTACAGTAATAATAAGGTAAAAAAAGATTTAATTGTTTCCCTGACACACACTGTGCATATGCATTTGCATTAGATTCTCACCGAACTCCATGGTTGGGTTAGGGTCCTAAATACTAGGAGGAGGTAAGCTATCTGTCTTCATGAGTAACTCTTCGCATAGGCATATTAAGAACTTTTGGGGTGTAAATTACCTATGTCTTTTGTGAGTAACCCTTTGCACTTACATAAGGAAATACATCCACCAGATCAAACTTGTTTCACCAAGCCTGCTATGGGCTGAAGACCAAGGTGCCTTAGTTGTCCTTGTCCAACAAAAAAGTGTTTTAGATACCAATTGAGATGTCAACTCAAACCTCATATAGTGAATTGTATGAGCCAAATCATGTTAAACCATACTAGAGTTCTTCTAGAATAACCTGAAGAATAACAACACTTAGAGGAACACTTCTTACTTTTACTTTTATGTATTAATATTTCATAGGCGATGATGAACAAACATTGAAACCTGTGTTTGTCATTTCATACCTTCAAGACATCTTATGTCTCATTTCTTCACTGTTGCATGCCATTATGTTGTCCAATTGATGGCTAACCCTTTTCAATAAGTAAATGGTGATAAGTGAATACTATCACCTATAAAACCCCATGTCACCCTTAAAAAATTTTATATCCTACCCGAATAAGCCGTTATGCTATCCAATCATGGCTTAACACATACTTGCCATAGATTGTGATGAATGAACATCACTACCTAGTGGATTAGTTTTTGCCCTTGCGATGTACCATATCACTTCAATAAGGGAGATTTTTAATCAGAACATTTCGTTGCACTATCTGTGTATACATAGATTATCATAATATTTGCAACTATTATGTTTACCCTCAGGCATCATAATGCCTGTTTTTGGGGCAATTTTTATGATTTATTTTTGTTTTCAATTTTTTCGTTACTTTTGTTTATTATCATTGTCTTGCCACTAACCTATTATTTCTTTTGATGTTGCATGCATCATTTCATCACAATCATGATCATGGGACAACTGAATAAAGGTTCAGTAAGGGGTGTTTATCATGAAGCAATAGTTCGCTTGTGTTTTTTGATCTTTTGAAAAAGTTAAAGCTTGGTTAAAAGGTTGACAAAATGAAAATAGGGATGTCTGTAAGCCAGTTATGTCTCACGACTCACAAAAGAGTCAAAATTAGGTATCATCAGAATGATTAGCTCAATTTGGGCTGGTGAGGTTAATACTAAGATAGAGTCATTCATAAAGAGATATGGGGATATAGCCCTCTTGCTCAAGTCTAGTTGGGTTTTGGCCTATTGCAAGTAACATCACAGTTCTAAAATTTGGCGTACCCATGCCTCACCTTTAATCAAGAAGATTTGGTCCCCACTATCGATGCATACACTAAATTGCTCAACATTAAAAGGACTAAGTCCAATATGATATATTGCAAAGTGCTACAGCCTCTACTTTTCTAAAAGAGATTAACATAGATCTTTAAAGCCGTAGAGTCATAGATCAATAGCCACATCAAGATGAAAGAGAATAGAGAATGCATTTCTTAGGTTAGTTTGAGGGAAGCAATGGTGAGTATCATCGATGTAAGGAAAATTAAGGATATTTATGCTTTCACAATATACAGATTGGATATATTCTTGAAAATCATAGACTATGTAGAGGTAGTAGCCATAGATTTTTTCTCTAAATTATGCTATTATATCAACCCTGCATCTATCATTATTGTTGAGACTATTCAAGGCCTTAGTTTTTATAGGAAAATAGGGATAGCTTGATTCATCTGATGTGCCTCACTTTTTCACATTTAGCTTGAT
The DNA here is from genome assembly GCA_038382065.1 of Adansonia grandidieri. Classification (NCBI taxonomy): domain Eukaryota; kingdom Viridiplantae; phylum Streptophyta; class Magnoliopsida; order Malvales; family Malvaceae; genus Adansonia; species Adansonia grandidieri. The sequence continues at coordinate 19,480 of JBBYHK010126207.1, read as the reverse complement.
AGCTACTTTTAGGTTGAAAAGAAAAGAACGTTACTCAATTTCTTACTTAATTTTGGCCTCTCTCTGAAGTCGTTCAGAAAAAATGCCCTTAAGATAAGTCTAAGGAATAATGGGTCGAGAAGTTTAGAATCTTAAAAGAAAAAGGGTTGCATGGAAGGCGCCATGGATTTTCCCTTAATCAATCATATACAGATACAAAGATCATAGTTGCATGCCACTTATGGGTTTGTGAGGAAGTGCTAGCCATGCACCTCTCCTAGTTCTATGATAGTTTTAGTGCAGGCAATTCATCGTGTTCATTCAAGACCTCAAGCACTGTGACTTCAACTATTGTGAAGCCAAATACAAGTTAAAAGTCTAGTCAACCTTCCATGCATGCTTAGAGGCAAGTCTACTACATAGAAAGGTACTGGCAAGGAAAGGACATGACTTTGGTGTAAGATGAATGGAGGATTTGCTATATCAATGACACCTTATCGCTATCCCATGTTGTGATAGCCCAAGTCCTAGTTGGGAAGTCTCCTTCAAGATTGAACTGTAATGTTTTCCATGAAAATCACTTATTTACAGGAAGGAAAAAAGTTAGCTAAAAATGGACATCTACTTTTAGGATGCAGAGATGAATAGGATTGTTAAAGAAAGAGACCACGCCAAAGAGGAGATTGAAAGTCTGAAGAAGGATTATAAGGTATCTGATGATGAAACAATGCCAGCGCATCAGTAGATCATTAGCTAAGTAGGGGGTAGAGCTTACTACCCTCGATAAGGAGTTAAGTCAACAGCAAAAAGAGGTCAAGGTTAATAGGAAGAAGCTCATAAGGCCCATGCCCTTACATGGACTTATAAAAGAAGGAACAAACATCTTAAAGCTTGGGTATAAGATTTTAAAGTAGACATGGTTGATAATAGAGTTCTAGCACTCAGGATTCAGGACTTAAACAATATTTGGAAATTTGTTAGGACAACATTGAGGGGCTAATGAGAGCCTTAGAGCAATGAGAATGAGAATGGTAATGGATAGTCAATCAAGGGTGTAGAAATTATTAGGACCACCATTGCTATTTTATCGAGCAAATTCAAATAGGCTAAATAGAGGCACATGACATCATTGAGATAGCAAGTCTTTAAGATGAGATATCGTGCCTATTAGAGACCATGAACATAGGCTGTTGTTTTTTTTGAACATGTAATTAGCTAATGTAATTGTGTTAGACACTTTCAGATGTAATTATGTGTAATTAAACTATTTTGTTCCCTTATGAAAGACGTTATTGGTAAAGCTATCTTGTAATCCAATTGTCCCTTTCTCATTTGCATAACTAACTCAATTCTTTTGCTGCTTTATTCATTTATTCATGTAAATAATCATTTACTATCATGACTCCATACTTATCATCGTTTCATCGAACATATTAATGATATGCCATGAAAGTCTAATCTGGCATAAAGCTAAAGTGCAAAGTGCTTTGAAACATGGAATCTATTATTCACCATTGACATAACACTCATAATCATCTAAAAGCTATGGAAAATGATCATAAAGCTTGTATTGAATGATAGGAACTCATGTTAGGGAGTCTTAAGAAAAAATGCTTCGAAAGAACGAGGAATTGCAAGTTCAAATAACAGAGTTAACTAAGCTATAGTCCACCTTTTTGAAAGATAAGGGACAAATAAGTATTGTTGATACAAGTAAAGGACCAGTTCATCCTAAAAATGATCTAAATCATGGTACTGAGGCCACTAATGCTTATGAGGTGGCATCACATGAATAGCAACCCTCGTCAGCATTCATCTACATAAACCCAATAGCTACACCTTATGTGATTCATGGGTATCAGGGCATGGGCTCTTCACTAGTCAGACCTTTAGTTTTAAACCCTGATGAATAGGTAAAGCATGAAGAATCAAAGGTTTAAATCCTTTTGAAGCCATTGAGGACACAAGTAAGTACTATTTATTAGAAATGTGCTTTAGGGCTGTGGAAGGTAGCATCAAATTCAAGATCATAAGCGCTAAATCGTTGGTTTTAGTCTCTAATCTCATCATCCCATGTAAATTTATAGTGTTAAATTTTGAAAAATGTAACAAGACTATAAATTTCATCGCCCACCTTCGCATGTACTATAGGAAGATGGTTGGGTATAAGGAGAATAAAAAGCTTTTACATTACTTCTAAGATAGCATAATTCAGGTAGATGTCATTGGTATATAGAGCTTGACTAGGTTAAAATCCAACAATGAGCCGATATAGCAATTGCATTTCTAGATCAATACATGTATGTGGCTGGTCCTTGGATTGACTTTTTCTCATGAATATGGAAAACAAAGCCACTAAAAGCTTTAGATAATACGCTCAAAGATGGAATGAAAAAACTGCTTAGGTTCACCTTCCTTTAATTAAGAAAGAAATAATGGTTATGTTTGCAAACACTCTATGAGCTCCCTATAATGAGAAGTTAGTGGGGAACGCCATAAAGAATTTTGCTGAATATGGTCATTTCGGGTGAGATTATAAATAATACCATAAGAAGTGGCAAGATATTAGGAAGAGAATCATTTAGCTTGAACAAAAAGACTACCACCAAGGTCAAAGAGAAGGAAGTTAATGCTATCAATGAGAGTTTGACTAAATTCGCTCAGAATCTGCATCTGATGCAACGTATGTACTTCTCTAACATGGCCTGTACAAGCTTTAAACCTTACTCACCAATGCCATAATTGTTCTACTCTATTGGATTTAACCAAAAAATGAGCTTTGGATCGAATCCTGTTAAAAACACCGGGTAGAATGCTCAAGCTCACAATACAATAATGTTAGAGCCCATAACAACTAATAGGCACCTTGGGATAGGAAACACTTTAAGTTGCTCCTTTATTCCTTCAAGGAGATTTATTCTTGCTTATTACCCTGCAAGTTGGGGGCCTAGGTGTTCATAAATCTGAGATTGACTCCATATTCCAAGTGGTACGATGAAAATGTTTATTATAGTACCACGTTAAGGCATAAGGCCATTCCATTGAGGACTACACGTTTTTTAAAATGAAAGTGTAAAGTCTACAAGAAAAGGGTTTGATTAAGGTTGAACAAAGGCTTGGACAAACATTGGAGCCAATCCACTTCCAAACTAGGTAGAGCCAAAGGTAAATGTGGTGATTGACAGGAAAAGTTATTGGGTCAAAAAAATATCATGGAGGTTAAAACACGAATGAGCAAAGTATGGCAAGCTTTCGTGAAAGTCAAGATAGTATTAGAAATCAGAGGTTGGAGTGAAAAAACTACTAAACTCTTTTGATGCCACTATAGGCAAAGTTACACCTTACAATACTGCTCAAATTTCCTAAAGATGGTTCAAGGGATTATGGATCACTCAGAAATTGAATTCTATGAGAAAAAAGTTGAAAACATGAGCATGTCTATCAACGCTAATGATAAAGATGGAAAAAGCTCCCTTTATAGTGCTAGGCTAGCGGGCCATTGATCTTGTTTGTCAACCAACCAAATGCCAAAGCCACTCCAGTTCAGCCAACAACTAAAAATAGTCATCCAGCTCCTATCCTTTTTTCCCTATAAAGAGGACAAAGCTATACCCTATTGTCAGATTTCCATGCAAGTGAATGTCTTGTAAACAAGTAATATAGTGATAAAGTAAAATGTCAGTCCCACAAGGAATTGATAACAAATTTATTATATGCTAAAATTAAAATAACTTAATCTTATTCAAACAAATAATTAAAAAATAAATAAAATTGATAATAAAGCAAATAATAAATAATAAATTTTAAAAAACCTAAGATTACAATTTCTTTTAACACTTCATTTAAATCTGTTTCACCCCCTGAACTTAAATAATGATAATAAGTTGTTAACCTAGAGTTCTAATTTATTTATAAGTATCTTTAGATGGTCCTATAAAAATATCTCTCTTAAACAATTTACTATATTCCTATGCAAATTGAATTAAAAAAAACTTATTAAGCTTAGACTCTAATTTGGTTACATATGATATGCTGTATATTCCTATCTAACATGCAGATAAAGCTATTATAATAAATGAATATGAAACATATATCCTTCAATTTATATCTAAACATAAAATTCCCTTTTCCAAGTTCATTAATGACGGTACTATGCCTCCTATGAAGACAGTGCGTATGACCTAAAAGTATTTCTTGATGGGAAAATGTCCTTTCAATCGGGACTTTTCCCTTTATTGATATGATGGGAATGAGAAAGTATGGATTCTTAACTCTTGATGAATCGCTTGTCCAACTAGTCTCAGGTGGCTACCACGAAATGGCCAACAATTGGAGTTGCCATCCATCATTTAGTCTAGGCGTGATTGAATGCCTATTAGAGTTACAAAACTTAAAACATTGATTCTATGGTTTGCGTAATTCAGAGATTCAACAGTTGGGTTCAGGAGTTAGTTACATGCAAGAAAGTATGAACCTCCTAGTGACATCCGTAATTGGTACCTTTCTAGCTATGTCTTAACTTAGTTTTGGTTCCCTTAGTTTTAACTCGTAACTATGTAAATATAATCCCTTCTTATGCATGATTTTGAATAAAATAAACTTGAGTTTTAAATAAAAAATTTTAATCACATATGCACCCCGAAGAAGTGAGGAACATAAGGATTTTTTATTAAAATATTCTTCAATTTAGTTTTTTTGAAAATTAGATATTCCGTATCAAGCACTAGAGAGATACTGGCATAGAACATTGCCTTAAAATTTTTTAAAAATGATTTTGGAAATATGGGTGCAAAATGATCATCACAAAGGAAACGAGTTAATAATACGAAAAAGAAATAATATCGCATAAGATAAATCACAAAAGATATCATAAAGGAGAGAGAAGGGACAATCAGAATGTATCTTGTAATTGTTATCAATTATCTTGAAATAACCAAGTCAACAATTCTGGAGATGCGTTCAAATCCATTGATTAATTAAAAGGCAAAAATCGGGTTTAAATTTTGAAAAAGTACAGAGTGACCCAATAGAGAGATAATTTTTAATTTTTTCTTAATAAATTTTGAAAGGTAGGGTTAAAGTATCCCCTCAGAAGCCAAGATTGGAGCATCCTCGAAGATGAAAATTATGGAGATTTTTGAAATTTGGTTGACGTTTGTAAAAGCAAGGTTGGAGTATTTTCTCGAAAAATGGGGTTGGAGTATCCCCATAGGTGAAAACTTGGATGATTTTAGAGAGATGAGCTCGAAGGATTTATCTTGACAAAGATTCAATGATTTCTTGATAAAATAACATTTTTGATAAATTCTTCATAAAATGACATTTTTGATAAATTCTTGACAAAATAGGTAAGTTTTTATTAAAAAGGAAATTGATAAAAACATAAGTGACATGACTAAGATTGCTCATGCCTTGATCCAAACCTACAGGACTCATGCACATATTTTGACTTGAAGGGACTAATCACAATAACATTGAGGCATCCAAATGCCTTAGAGTGGGATTAGAAGGAAGTTAATTGATTTTAACTAATGCTAAAAATGGGGATAGCATCATGCTGTCCCCTTTATGATTTTATTTTGGGCAAATTCAGAGGTTCCAAGGGTTGGATGAGGTACCATTGGTAAGGTGACTTACTAAAGGTTAATGTAAAAATATTCCAAAAGTCCCAGAGAATCACCTTTAAGGTGGAAATAATTTTTGAAGTTGAGTCTAGTGCAACGTTGAGAGCATGTGCTCAGGAAAAAGTATGATGAACTTTGAAAATCATTCTTGGCTTGTATGGAATCATTAAATCACAAACAATACATTTCTAGAAACGGAATTTGATGAATTTTCTATGAAAAAATGTTTTGAAAATTCAAAAAAATCATTTGATGGGCTGAAATGGCCCAAACAGAATATAAATTGTTGATTCTAGGGGTTCTAGACAGCCTTAGTTTAAAAAATCATATCTCCCTTATCCAGAATGATCCAAGGGCAAACAAGATATGTTGGATAGGTAATTTGATGACTTTTTAAGGAAAAATATCAAAACATTTGTGAAAAATGGTTTATAATTGAAAAATAATTTTTTAATTCATTACTACAGTGCTGTCAGGACAAATATAGAGAAAATTTTTTATTTTTTTTCATGTTTCTTAGGATTACATTCGGGCCATGGACATCTGAACATCTGTGATAGAAAGGGGTGAGTGACATGGGCATCACGAGCTTATTGACATAATCCTAGAGTAGTTTAGGATGATGAAACAGCCCATTAATCATGTCACAAACACAAGAACTCTAGGCAAAAGAGCAAGGCACCAACAACTTGAAATAATAAAAATATTTGTTTTTGAAAATAAAATATTTAGCCCCAAAAACCCTTTAATCCAAGCATAAAAGTTGATTTTTCCTAAAGATTGGAAGACAAATGAAGAAAAACCTTAAGTCCATGTTAATCCTCATTTATTAAGGTTAGTATGGGCTTAACTTGGGGGTTTTTTTTTTGAAAAAAACATTTTAGACAATCATCAAACAAGCATCTTGACAAATATTTTATGAACTAAATATGATATTCATGACAATGAACTTAAATAGCATACTTAGACAAACAAAGATGGTATTTTGATAAGTAAATGATGAAAAAAATAAAAAAAGAATGACTAATAAGATGCATGAAAATGCCAGCTTCAAATATCTTGATAAATATATTATGAACCAAATATGACACTCATGACAATGAACATAAATAGCATATTTAGATAAATAAAAATGGTATCTTTGTATGTACATAATGACAAAAATGAAAGAAAATGACTAACAAGATGCATAAAAGTGCTATTTTCATGAACAATATCAAGAGCCATGTCATGGAGGATGATATGAACATGTTTAAACAAGAAAGAGTTTGCTGGAATTTTTAGAACAATGTCAAAACATGTTTTTAGAGAAAATCGAGCACATAAACATAATGAAGCAGGGAAAAAGGGCCAATGTAGCACAAAAAATTCTAGGTCTACCACAAATAAGGCCACAAAATGCATGAGAGTTCAAAGAACAAGGTCATGATCATATGAATATGGCTCTCTAAAATGATGAAAATGATGATAAAAGAAAGAAATAAGGTAAAAAGGGATGGAAGTTATACCAAATAGCCCTAAACCTTGCTTTAGCCCTTGAATAAAAAACTTATCATCTTTGAACTCACTTTTTCTGTTTTCTTCACTATTGATTTGCAAGAAAAATATGGCCAAAATGAGCTTAAGGAAGATGCTAGCAATGGAAGGAAGGTTTAAGATGAAATGAAAGTAAATAGAGGGTTTTGGATAGGTTTTTTGTGAAAGGGAAAATTTGGGCTTATGCATATCGATATAGGCATAAAAGTTTAGTCAGAATTAAACTTACATAGTGGGATTAAACAAAGAAACACCTAAATTTCCTCAGGGTCTTAGGAAAATATGTACATGTTATCAGATAGCAATTTTAAAACATCAATCAGCTAGAAATCATAGCTGCTTAGAGACTTATAGCTCTAAGCATGCTGATCCCTCCATGAACGCACCATGGGTTGATTACTACAATCTCCTCTCAAGGTTAAATGTAGCACAAGTGTCCTACCTCTAATGGTCATCCACACAAATGCCTATTAGAGCTTTTATTATGCCCAGTGGTTCTTTGATGTCAGCCAAAAGTGCTTTTCAAGCTTAAGCCGAAAGGTATCTTGCTAACAAGTACAAATCCAAAGTAATCTAATAACAATTCCCTTACTTGTTGTGCCAAAAAAGAGAGAAAAAAATTTTGTAAGAAAGCAGCTATTTTTTGCAGATGCAGGCAAATGAACAAAAATCATAGTTTTTGATTTAGGTTGATTTTCCATCTTTCATTGCGATCAAAAGCACTTTATGATCACCTAGAATGCAAATTGCATGATTAGGCTTAGGGAAATAGGGATTTCAAGATTTAGCCAATTTCATAACTTTTGTGAAAAACTAATCCCTGAATGCTAGAAAACTATTTTTCTATTTTCGTTGTGCCAAGAACAATTCAAGAACACTTAGAAAAACCATAAAAACACAAAGAGAGCTTAGAGAAGCATAGGTTTTGTGCCAAACCCCTCAGAGAAGTCTAAGGTTGGTGCCTAGGGTTTCCCTAATGCTTCTTATCAATGAAAAAGCCTTAATAATTTATTTAAATACACCTTGGCCTAGGTTAGGCTTGACTAATGGGTCGATTAAGCCCCTTATTTTAAATATTAGATAATTTAGTTCATAATGAAATTTTCTAACCCAAGTAAAACAATTTTACTTCAAGTAAATATTATTAAATAATTAATTAAATAATTATCAAATAATGATTTAATTTTCTAAATATAATTATTTGGCTTTATTAATAATATCCCTAAACCATGTCTACAAATAGACATTATCTTGATAAGACATTTTTATCTTTAAATTGCCATATTAAGACATTTCTAATTAGATTTTATAAATATACTTTCTTAAATTACTTTTAATTGAACTTATTCAATTAAGTCCTCATCATTATACCTTTTATCTAATTAAGTCTTACTTAATTAATTATCGATTTAAATCTAATAGATCATCTTATTGTGTGTGATTCATTAGGCTTCCATTATAACAACAACAAGTGTAGTTACACAATTAAGTGTATTTATATTTATAGACCAAGATTCACCTCTAGTAAGGCATCATGGCCACCCGATATGCATGAAGAGTCAATATGACCTCTTCAAAAAAACCTTTTAGTAACTAGTCTATCAATATACTTCAATCTTTTCACTAGATATCCCGAAATGAACATAAGCATGGTGAGTGTCTACTTATGTATCAATCCATATTAGTTCCTATAGCTTTCGATTAACCTTATGAATTTAAAGAAATAGTTTCGTCTAAATTCATCATGCGTTAGCCAATGATTTTATCAAGTTAATCAAGGCCAATAACATATAAGATATGTCTCCGATATCACCCGAAGTGGTAATTCTTCTTTGGATAACTGATTTACTCACCATATGATTCATGTAATACCCACGTACCCTACCTTAAGCATCCATTCATTGTGGACCTATTTTATATAAATCAATGTATGGCACTTCTCATACGAGATGACCTAGTATCATAAGGCTGAGGACTAATATACATGACTGGCACATGAGGACATATTCCATAGACACTTGAGTGACTTATACCAAATGAAATGGGCCATGTTTAGTGAACTTGTTTCCATAAATTAAGCACTGATATGCTATCCCCAAGTATCTTTATACTTTAACTTCTATCAGATCAAAAATTTGCATGCATCAAATGCATGGAGGCTCAGCATAAACTAGTCTTTATGCATTGTCAATGCCCTATCTTGACAATATAATGACTAAGAATGTTTTTAAAAACACAACTTTGATGTTTAAGGATCTCATTGTTGTAACTCATTACTAACTTTGCAAGGCCATAGTGTTTCTTGGGCTTCATCAAATTAATGTTTGTATGATTGTCAATCATGCCACTAACATAAAGGAAAACCTTGAATCACTAACATAAGTGATTAGTTTGCATTATTAACTTATATATGCCTCATCAAATATGATTGGCTCTAAGACATATACTAACATCTTCCATTTGCACTAAGCTAATCACTAATGAATCCAATGCTGAACTCTTTTGATTAACAATTATGTCTTAACTTAGACAAAGCTTTGTTGCTATTGTGAGAATATGTTTTGGTTAAATTCATGATAATGTCATCGTCAGAGTCATAATCTATTTAGATCACAATGAGACCTAGCTTGCAATCATATGGCTTAGTCGTTACTTTAACAACTATTAGGAATCTTTTATTAGTTTGTAAGCTAATGATCCAAATATAACTCCTTTTGTGAGTCTAAACAAAAGAGTTTGTTCATGACCTTTAGGGTATAACATGGAATCCTTTTTAGTTTGGAACACTTTCCAAATACTTGCACTTAAAATCATGGCTACTTTTCACTAAGTTAATTATGACCTTTAACTTTTAAAGAATCATAAATACCTCCCACTAAATCCTACATGTGTAGATTTAAAGGGAATTAGATTGGAAAACTATTTTGAATCCTATAAGTTATAGGTTATTTAGTATTCTTAATACTATTTCAAGTCGTATGTTAAATAATAATGTCACCATAACATAGAATAAATTCTATGATTAATGACTTATTTAATAAGGATTGAGTCCAAACTCGACATCGAATGCCACCAATCATCCTTAATTGGTATGTAAATGCCAACTAAAGATATTATGTTTATGAATAAATCAAGATTATGTTTCAGAAAGATTAACCAAAAAGGTAAGCTTGTGATCAACATCAACAAGGTTGCCATTATTTATGGTCCATCTTCACTACTCCTTTCATTTGGGCCTTACAATATGTCATACATATTTAAAGGAACTTTTAGATATCATATACTAAGAGGAGTGAATAAATATCAATGTCTATCTAATATTGAAACTTCTAAGAGTTTTCTAATTTTATCATCTCAAAATTTTCCTTGCAAACTCTATTAATCTAATTGTCCACTATGTTGGCATATTCCTTTATCATTTTCATTGTCTTTCTTCAAAAGAAAGTACATAGACAATGCATAGATCATTACTCATCTAAAGTGCTCAAGTCTTGAAATACATCCTACCATATTAGGCCTGATTATGCTACCTTTTTACATCTTGCTAGGAGCAATTCATCACCAAGGATGCTAAACCTTTGATTATGATTATCCTTGTAGAACAATTCTTTAATGTTTTGGATAATTTCATGAGCTTAAATAGTTAATTTGTTCTTTTTGGAGTTCAGGGGTCATACTATTCATTATCACAATGTTAGCTTAATCAAGGTCATCAATATGAGCTTGATGGACTACCCCTGACCTAGTGGGCTATTCTTGGATATGCCATTCAAAGTGAGCTTAGTCAATAAAGTCTAGCCTATTAAGACTGATTAGCATCACATATGCTACTTAGCGATAGTCTATTAGTCATGTTATGTTTATATCTATTATGAACCAAAACATTTTGTAGCTAATAGTTTGTAATTTTAATCATTAAGTAAGTTTTTATAACTTTAATGATTGTCCTGAATATTTTATCAACATTATAGGCCTTAACTATAATATGAGAAGTTTAATGTTTGAATCTTTTTAATGAGCTAGGCACCTTTTTCATCCTTCCATGACCGTGAGTTAACTCAACAAACCATGAAAGAATTAATTAGGTAGGTAACTTTATTTACCACTTGTATCTCTATGCAACTCCTAGATCAATTAGGTGGCAACTTTTTCCTTAAATACATCATATGTTTTTCACCTAACTATCGCCTCTAATTCCATGCGGTCAAGTTGCACGCATCTGGATAACACGACATTAGTTAAGTAAGACCCATTATTCGTAACTCAAGCAGCTCGAGTGGAAAGGACCTTGGGTCAGCTCAACAAATCCCTAAGGTTGAAACTCGGGTATCTTGTCATGAACAAAAGAAGGCATTTGATCATGCTTAAGCATGGACACAATATTTTATAAGGGATTTTTAATCATTTATCTTAGATCTTATTGCTTTGTTTGATTAGCATGCTTAGCGTTTATTCAATCATATATCACATATGTATAAATTCAAAAATAAATCTAACAAATGCAATCTACTAGGATAATTATGGACTTTATCTATTTAGTTTCCTTGAGCCATTAGGAAACTAGCTGGTGTTAAAGTCCTAGGGTTATCATATAAGGTCTTTGCAAGTTTTGATGATGATCTTCCTAGCTTTTTCTTCTTGGCACCATCTTCTTTGCATCTTTTATTTACATAAATTCTAATATTATCTTAAATCTAAATTTGCAAGTCCTATGTAATTATTACATATCATTATAAAAAACCTCAAGTAAAATTTAAAGGGAGTTAGGTGAAAAGAGATTTTACAATCCAGAATTAAAAGAGAAGGCAAGGTTTACAGATCCTATTTATAAAATAAATACCAAAAGAAAATTTCAACCATCCACAACCTAGTCATATAAGGCCTAGTCCGTAATCATCCTCATGCTAACATAATCATGTTATAAGCATAAATTAATATAAGCATAGCCAATATCACTTAGTGATCTTGTGTGTCATTTACATATAGCTCATCAAACAATTTGAAATGATTTATCAAATTATTTAGTAATTTTGGTTCTTTAATTAAAACATTTTTAATTAAATTCCTAACTTTTAGGAAACTTGTCTTAAATTACTTATTATCTAAGGACATTATTTAACTTTTAGATAACTTTTTCTTAATTCAGACAAACCATTCATTTTAGAAAACTTATTTTCCAAAAAAAAAACATTTTAAGACATTAAATTGGACATCACCTAACTTTGAGGCTATTTAGGATAATATCTAACTTTTAGATAATTTTGTCTTAATTTAGACAAACCATTTAAGATGTAATATTTCCTAAACTATTTAGGAAACTAATTTTCCAAAATGTTTGAAGTCTTAGTAATTGATCCATATTTAATTTAACTAAGAAAGCAATTTTCTTACATGATTAACATTTATTCTAATCCTATTAGAACAAATTCTACTTGAACTAGAATTAATCATTTAAATTAAATATATTTTTCAATTAAAGAATTTAATTGAATTTTAATTCCATGCTTATTATATTATCCAATTCATACCTTAAACAATTTAAGAAAATTAATACAATCGCATAATTAGGTGTTTGATGATAAGTAAGAGTTTTAATGGAACACATCCTTTTAGGGGGTTTTAGTCCAACTAAGAGTTTACTCCATGCATGGCTATCTTAGCCATCCTAATTCAACTCAAAAACTATTGTCTTCCTCCTAATAAACCTCTGAAAATATAGCAAATTTATAGCAACATATTGCTGTTATAGTGTCGCAACAAGGCCCGGATATGAATCTTGACCACCCCAACTTCAAAGGTAGGTGTGCCTCTCATCCTTGTATATATCTACATATCATTATTCTCTTTTTAGAGGCCATATGATTATTATTTTTCTTAATTTCATGTTTGAGAACAAGTCATTGAGATGAATTCCCCACCTAACTTAATCCTAAATAGTCATTATGGAACAAATAATTATTTTGGCATCACCACCAATCTATTTGGCTAGGTAAGATTAGTCACCTATCCGAGTTCATATTTTAGGGGCTACGAAACCCACAAAAATAAAATCCAAGGTCCATGTTGAGAGATCATGTGAAAGGGTCCTAGAGTCAATTAAAATCAGAAGTAAAGATTGACCCTCTCATGATGTGATAACCCTATAAAATAGAGCTATTTAGTCTCATTATGCATGTTAAATCAACTAGGTCTTGAAGATTTTTATTTAAATATCATTCATATTTAGTAGTTTTAATTTAGTAATATTTTATTTGTTTTTAGTAGTTTTTAATTTTGTCTTATTTACTTTTTTTATATTTTAATTACTTAGTTATTTAAATAATTTCCATATTTTTGTAGGTCAAAACCCTAAGGAGCTTCCAAAAATATAACAACTTAGTGAAAAAGGAAAGTGGAGTCAAGAAAGCAAGGTGATTTCAAGTTGGAAAATTCCAAAAATACATGCTCAAGTTACTGCAAATCAAGTCTCTCCATTTCAGGGTTTTACCTATAAATATGATTCTTATGTTTAGATTTTAAAGGCATTCCTAGATACTTTATAGCTATTAGTTTTAAGGAAGAAGAGAAGCTATCAAGATTTTGCAATAAGAGAAAGATCGAAGAAGTTCAAGATTGAGATTTAACAATTCTCGATTTTCCCTTTTCTTTTCATCTTTTTATCTTTATTATAATATTTATGGTAGTGAAACTTCATTGTTTTGTTTTTATTTAATTAATATGAGCTAAATTTATTTTTCTAGGATTACAATGAACTTAACATGTAGTTTGGATTATTTTATTTTTCTTTTCTTGATTTAATTAAAATTAAGTTGTTTGTTCAATCTAGTTCTTAATGCTTCTCATTGCTTGGCCACCAATTGATTGATTTGGTGACCTTAACGAACTTGGAAAAGGGAATTTTGGTTTAGACTAGGATTGAATGACATATGGTTCATATTCATTTATTAGGATGAATTGATCTACATATTAGATAGGAATATATGAGCATGCCATATATAACCAAATTAGAGTCTAAGCTTAATAAGTTTCTTTTAATTCAATTTGCATAGGAATATAGAAAATTGGTTGAAAGAGATATTTTTATAAGACCATCGAAAGATACTTATAAATAAATTAGAACTCTAGGTTAACAACTCAATATCATTAGTCAAGTTAAGAGAATAAAACATATTCAAATAAAGTATTGAGGGAAATTATAATCCTAGGTTTTTATTATTGATTAAGTAGAACTTCATTTAAATTTCTTTGCTATTTAGTTAAATTTAATTTAGTTTAATTTTAATTAATAATCTTTTAGTTATTTGTTTGAGTAAGATTAAATTATGTTAATTTTAGTACACAGATTTAGTACAATTCCTCGTAGGAACGATACTTTTTTCATTAGTATATTACTTGTTACGATAAGTGCACTTGCATGGTATAAATTTGAAGACAAGTTTTTGGTGCCATTGCCAAAGAGTTGTTTTACTAAATTATTTTGCTAGTATTAATACTAAGCAAATTTAATCTTCAATTTTTTTATTTTTATTTTTACTTTTTTAGATACCTTTTGCCATTGTATACGAAGAACGAGAAACTTGGAACTTATCCCTTTTGATTCAAAGCTCAAAAGAACTTTTCATCTACATCGAATGAAGAATTTACAAGCTTTGACTCAAAATAATAAAATGGCTGAAGAAAAAGATACAAAGTGTCTACGAGAATTTGCTATCCCTCTTACACAAAGCATTCGTTCTAGTATCCGAAGACCTACCATTCAAGCCAACAACTTTGAGATAAAGCCAACCATTATTCAGATGATTTAGACATCAGGTCAATTTGGTGGTCTACCTAGTGAAGATCCTGATGCTCAAATGGTGAACTTTTTAGAAATATGAGATACTTTCAAGCAGAATGGAGTTTCAGATGATGCTATTAGATTGAGACTATTTCCTTTATCACTTAGGGATAGGGCAAAAAGTTGGTTGAATTCACTTCCAATTGGCTCTATTGCTACCTGGAATGACTTGGCTCAAAAGTTTCTTGCCAAATATTTTTCTCTAGCCAAAACAGTAAGCTTGAGGAATGACATCACTTCCTTTACGTAGTATGACTCAAAATCATTGTATGAAGCTTGGGAAAGATTCAAGGAGTTACTTCAGAAATGTCCTTATCATGGTCTTCCCAAATGGCTTCAAGTTCAAATTTTTTATGATGGAATGATGAGTCAAATAAAAACTATTATTGATGCTACAACAAGTGGTTCATTTATGGGAAGATCACCGGTTATGAGTTACTCGAGGAGATGGCATCCAATAATAATCATTAGTAAACCAAAAGAAGTTTGCCAAGAAAAGTTATAGGAGTTCAAGAAACCAAAGCTATTACTTCATTTTTTGCTAAACTTACGACAATCACAAGGAAACTAGATGCTATGAGTGTACATCCCATTCCAAGTTCTTTTGTGGTTTGTGAATTATGTAGGGATGGACATTTTATTGAGCAGTGCTTTAACTATGCTAAATCAGTTAACTAAGTTGGAAATTATAATAGGCAACATAATAACTTTTATTCAAATATTTATAATCTAGGTTGGCAAAATCATCCAAACTTTATTGGAATAATAACCAAGGACTTTCAATTGCAAATAGGCAAGCATCTCTGTCTAGATTTTCTCAACAGGCTTGAGTTTCTAACCAAGCCCAAGTTCCAGTTCAAGAGAGGAAGCCATCAATGGAAGATGTGTTTATGGAGCTGAGGGCAAAAAAAAGTCAAGATAATATCATTCAGACCCTAGGAACATCTCTCAAGAATATTGAGACACAAGTTGGGAAGATTACATCTTCCATCAATAATTGACCTTTGGAAATGCTTCCAAGTAACACTGAACCCAATCTGAGAAAAGACGGAAAGGAGCATTGCAAGGCCATTACACTAAGGAATGGTAGAGAGATAAGGAATATAGAAAAGGAGTCAAATTTTTCTAAAGAAAAAGACGAAGATAAAAAATAAGCTGATAAGATCCAACAACAACCTCAGGGTTATCCATCACCACCTTTTCCATAGCATCTTCAGAAGCAGAAACTTGGCAATCAATTCTAGAATCCTTGAGGTATTTAAAAAACTTCACATTAATATTCCTTTTGTTGAAGCCCTGGAACAGATGCCTAGTTATGTCAAATTCATTAAAGATATCTTGTCAAAGAAAAGGAAATTAGGTGAATTTGAGACTGTGCACTTATTAAAGAGTGTAGTGCTATATTGCAAAAGAAACTTCCACCCAAACTCAAAGATTCGAGAAGTTTTACTATTCCATGCACCATTGGGAACCAATTCTTTGGGAGGGTATTATGTGATCTTGGTGTAAGCATAAATTTGATACCTCTTCCCATTTACAAGAATTTAGGTTTGGGGGAGGTAAAATCCACCATAGTCACTTTACAATTGGCAGACAGATCGTACACATATCTAAGGGCATTGTTGATGATGTCTTGGTGAAAGTTAACAAATATATCTTTCTACCTGATTTCATAATTCTAGACATGGAAGAAGATCGTGAAATACCCATCATTCTAGAGAGACCTTTTCTAGAAACTGGTAGAACTTTCATTAATGTACAAAAATGGTAAACTTACCATGAGAGATCAAGACCAAGAGGTAACATTGAATGTTTTTAAAGCTATGAAATTCCCTAATGAATCTAATTAATGTTTTGCAGTAAATATGGTAGATAGGGCAATAAAAAAAGTTTTTATAGAAAGCTATCATGTTGATCCTTTGGAAGTAACACTAGTATCCACTTTTGAAAGGAATGATGAAGAGTTTTTCGAGTGTTTGAAGTTGCTTAATTCACCACATTCAATTAGATCCAATTCTAAATTTGGGAATTTAGGACCTTTATCTGATATGCCAACCAAACCCTCCATTAAGGAGCCACCACTTCTAGAGCTTAAACAACTCCCTTCATATTTGAGGTATGTTTTTTTTGGCCAAAATTCTAGTTTGCCTATTATTATCTCTTATTCCTTTAATGATGAACAGGAAGGCATATTACTTAGAGTGCTTAAAGAGCATTTTAGAGCATTGAGGTGGTCAACTACTGATATCAAGGGGATTAGTATTTCAATTTGCATGTATAAGATCCTCTTTAAAGACAATCATAAGGCCACCATAGAGCATCAACATCGACTTAATCTGATCATGAAATATGTGATTAAAAAAGAGATTATTAAGTGGTTAGATGCAGTCATCATTTATCCTATCTCTAATAGTTCTTGGGTGAGTCCAGTTCAATGTGTGCCAAAGAAAAAGGGATGATCGTAGTGTTTAATGATGACTATAAGCTCATTCCAACAAGAATGGTGAACGGTTGGTGAGTTTGCATAGGTAATAGGAAGCTTAACAAGGCTACTAGGAAGGATCACTTTTCATTACCTTTCATTGATCAAATGCATGAAAAGTTAGCTGGTAAGGAATTTTACTATTTCCTAGATGGTTATTCAGGATACAATCAGATTGCCATAGCACCAGATGATCAAGAGAAGACCACTTTCACATGCCCCTATGAAACTTTTGCTTTTCGAAGAATGCTATTTGAACTTTGTAATGCTCTAGCAACCTTCCAAAAATGCATGTTGGCTATATTCTCTAACAAGTTGGAAAATTTCCTAGAGGTATTTATGGATGATTTTTTAGTTTTTGGAAAATCTTTTGATGAATGTTTGCATAATCAAGGTCTAGTGCTACAAAGATGTGAAGAAACCAATTGGGTCCTAAATTGGGAAAAATGCCATTTTGTGGCATAAGAAGGCATTGTTTTGGGACTTTTAGTTTCAAGGAGAGGCTTAGAAGTGGACAAGGCAAAGATTGAGGTAATTGAAAAACTTTTAGCTCCAACATCAATCAAAGAAATTCAAAGTTTTCTCGGTCACATCGGATTTTATCGAAGTTCATTGAAGACTTCTAAAAGATTTCCAAACTACTTTGCAATCTCCTAGAAAAAGAGGTGCCATTTAATTTTGATAATGCATGTTTAGCCTTTTTTCTAGAATTAAAGAAAATATTAGTTTTTGCTCCTATTATTATTGTCCCAGATCGGAAATTTCCTTTTGAACTCATATGTTATGCAAGTGATTTTCCAGTTGGTTCGGTGTTAGGACAAAGAAAAAAAAGGTTTTTCATCCTATATATTATGCAAGCAAAACTTTGACAAATGTTCAAATAAATTATACTATTACTGTAAAAGAATTGCTTGCTATAGTATTTGTTTTTGATTAATTTAGATCATATCTTGTGGGCACTAAAATTATTGTTTATACTGACCACTCTGCTATTAAGTATTCGATTGAAAAAAAAGATGCCAACCAAGATTGATCTGATGGATACTGCTCTTGCAAGAATTTGATTTAGAAATTCATGATAGAATGGAAACAAAAAATCAAGTGGTGGATTGTCATAACGTGGCCTAGATGCGAATCCTGACTAAGCCTGACTTAAACGACCCTTGACTATATAAGTGGTGATGTATCATTATTTCAAAACTATTTATTCTTCTCTATTTTTTTGGGCCATATCGATATTAATATTCTCTTATTTCTAGGGACTCAGTAGTTAAGATGAATCGTTCACCCATCTTAACCTTAAATAGTTATCATGAAATGACCATTTGTTTGGAGTCGCTACCAATTTGTTTTGGCCAGATGAAATTGGTCACCTGTCGAAATTAATGCTTTAAGGGTCATGAAACCCTAAAGATAAATTCTATGGTCTATGGAGACCAGAGATCATTTTTAAGGGTTCGAGAGTCAGTTACAGCTAGAAGTAAGGGTTGAACCTCTTACGGTGCCCAAAATTAGTACCTTATTGATGATGGTTAATTTGAACTTTAATTTTTATCTGGCTTCAATATATGGTATTTAATTATAATTCCTGTATTGTTAAAATAAGATTTTATTATTCCATGAGAGAAAATTAGGGTTTTGCATTTTAAAAATCAAAACATCTTACGTACCCCCAACGAAAAACCAATGGGACACAAAAGTTTTTATTTTTCCCTTTTATACCCCAACGAAAAACCAAAGGGACATAAAAGGTTCTAAAAACGAAAATGTCTTTCGCATCCTACTTGAGTACCTGGTAGAATGTGAAAGGTTTTTATTTGTATAAAATTCTCGATTTCCATTTTAAAAAAGGTATCTCGTCATTAGAATGATCCGTAAAACCCCTATCACATATGGGTGAGAGGAGTTTCACGCATCACTCTAACTCCAAGACATTGCCTTTATTCTACAAAGACATACTAATTTTATTTGAAACAAAAATAAAAGACCTATGACTTGGTCTAGACACTAAAGTACTAATTC
>JBBYHK010125993.1:0-38661 GCA_038382065.1 Adansonia grandidieri | reverse complement strand
ATTAGAAAGTTTAAGGACTAAATTGTAAAATATGGAAATTATATTTTGTGGCTAAAAATGCTTGGCCGAACCTTCTTACATATTGTTACCATGACTTTTGTGTTGATTCTTTGTTGGTTTGTTGATTTTTAATGACGTTTTGTGGTACTCTACCATATAGGGGTCAAAATGTAATTTTACTAAGTTTAAGGGTTACTTTGTAAATTGTAAAAAAAATTTTGGCAAGGTATTTGGCTGAATCTTTGTTGATATATTGGCTGCATTTTCATGCATAATTTCATATGATTTTTTATGATTTTTAGGTTATTTATTGTATAGGGACTAAAATAAAAATTTTAAAAAGTGCAGGGACTAAAGAGAAAATTTTCATATTTAGGGGGCAAAATGTACATTTTATCAGTTTTAACGATTTCTATTATTTCTATGGCCTTCCGTAGGGATATTGAAATTTTCAAAACTTTTCATATTTGTTTGGTCCTCCGAAGAATATGAAATGTAATTTTCAAAAATTTATGGGCTTAATTGCAAATTTTGCATTTCAAGTCAAACTTAAACTTTTAGCTTTTCCATTTAGACTAAATTCATCTACTTGTCATCATTTTAGTGTCCATTAAGGTACGAGGATACTTTCATGCCAAAGGTATACCTAAAGGCATTTTTGTAACTTTCCTCACCAGGATGCTTTTATGCCAAAGGTGAATGTTTAGGATTCATTTAGCCTTTTAAGGTCAGCAATGGGAGGCAGACTCAGTTTATTGAAAAGTATGGATATCGCTTTTCTCCTCAGAATAACAATAGATGAACAATTGGTTCATGCTTTGATCGAGTTATGGGATCCTTCCTACAGATGTTTTTCATTTGGTCAGTATGATTTGACCTTTACAGTAGAGGAGATCGCATTTGTACTTGGGTTAGGGCCTTTAGAGTCAAGACCCATCTATTGTAAGGAACATAACCCGATGAGTCTCACAAAAAAAGTTAGGATAGATTCTTGATTTATCACCCCAATCAACATTACACCATATCGAGCATAAAGGCAATACAAGTGTTACCTTATGGTAGTTTTTGAAGGAGTACCTCAGGGAGCACTCAGATAGCGAGGAAGCCCTTGATGCTTATGTGCTGCTATTTATGGGTTAGTGCTTTTTCCAAGGAAACTCGAGCACATTGCAGTAGCTGTAGTGGACCTCTTTGAGTTGTTAAAGAGGAACGTCCATCCTACTCTTGCTATTCTAGCCGAAATTATTCGAGCACTCAATGCGTGTCAAAAATCAGGCCGAGATAGTTTTTTAGGAGTGTGTTGTTATTGTACATTTAGGCCTAAAGCCATTTTTGGGGTGAGGGTGCTATTAAAGTAAAGCCATACTTCTCGCATTTCATTCCTCTGCAAAAGTTCATCAAGAAACGTTGGCATGATTCAAGATCGAAAAATCAATGGGTGGAAACATGGACAAATTTGGCTTCTGTAGATATAACATGGCAAGCTCCTTGGTTTGCACCTAAACCTTTTCTATATCGATGTGGTCAGTTATTTTTCGTGCCTTTGCTCGATTTATAGGAACCATAGGATATGCATCGCTTTTGGTCCGACGATAGTACTAATCACAATAGTTTATTCCTATGACTACCGGGTTAGCTAGCGCAAACTTGGACTATTCTAGGGAAGGTTAGAGGAATCTGCTTCAGTCAAGAACCTTATATTAGAGAACAAGATATGAATTAGGGATAAGTGCTTATACAGATCAAACTAGCTGAAGGCATATTCGAGGATGTAATTTAATCATCCCAAGTACAGATGGATCTAATCCTCAAGTGTCTATACAACCTCAATCTCCAATGCCTTCTAAAGTGGAGTTGATGAAACAAAAAGTCGAGAGAGACGGAAAAAGATTGGCCACAAAAACCAAGCTTTTCAGGAAGAAATTATGCACTTGAAGATGAAAATGGAGGCCAAGGAAAAAGACGTCAAAAAGATGGAAGAACAATACAATTTAATGAAACAAGATTGCATCAAGCAAAATAAAAAGATGAGACTTGCCAGCATATTTAGGAGTTCGAGCAAATCTTCCAATAAGATGTCAGATGAGATGCACAAACTTCGCCAAAAGCTAGGGGCATGGAAAACTAGGGCTTTTGAAGGAGAAGCTAAAACTAACTACTTTCAAATGAGAAAAAAAATCACATGCTGACACCCGTGCTTGGTTAAGAAGATATATAGAAAGGAACGAATAACTCAGGATTAATTTGGGTGTAGACCAAGAAAGAATGGCCAGATTGTTCCAGAAAAGGAAATTCTTGCTATGACTATTGAGGAAATGGGACAAGTTTTGCTTCAACAATGACATGATATTGATGCCTAGACCTAAGCTTAGCAGGAAGTGTACATATCCTGGGATAATAAGTTGTATTAGGTCGAGTATGAGTCTAATAAATGGAAGGTCAACTCTTTGTGTCAGCAATTCTACATTGATCACCTTATGCAGTAGATTCACTCGGCAGTCATTCAAGCAAGACATATGGTTGAGAAAATTCGTGTTCTAAAAAGTCAAATTAACCCAGTTGGTGAATTTGGTCCTACTATACTTATATTTCTAGAACAAGCTGAATAGCAATATGACCAAATTAGAACTTTCCTTAGATGTAATCCTAACATGATAGACAATGTGTAACCCTTTGCAAAGTTAATGGAAATTTATGATTTTGAAATCTTTTGTTAAAGCAAGTGCTCCTATGAGTACATTTATAAATTTATATCATGCATTTGTATCATACATATATAAATTCATTCATTCATAAATTCATAATTTAATAAAATCTGAAATTCTCTTTTCAAGGTTTTAAACATTGCTAATCAGGAGAAACCTACTGAACAACAACTTACTCATCACTATTACATAAGATTTAGAGTGAAAAAAATGGTGAAGGATCAGTTGGCAAGATTGGAAAGACTTGAAGAAAGCCAATGTCAATCCCAAGAGAATATGATCAAAAGGCAGGAAGAAATGCCAACTCAAATCACCAAGTTGATGGAATTACTATTAGCAAAAGAGTCGGCATGCCCACCCAAAATCGGTCTTACTCCTACCAACGTATTTGGGGGGTCCAACCTGAGACACAACAAGCACTTGTGCAAGAAGCTCAAATCCTGAATATGCCAACTATGCAACAAAATATCCCCGGAGCTACACCACCTCCAGTCATTATTATTAATCTTGACATTCTCTCATATGGGGTTGATACTAGAGCTGCATGACAGGAGATAACAATTCCTGATACTATTGAAGAAGTAGAACGACAAAGATAAAAAGCCAAAACTGAAGTAGAGATCGAGAAAAAGAAATTATAGCTTTTAGAAAGAAGGTTGAATGCCATAGAAAAAGATGAATTCTGCACTAGCATAGATGTGGAGGATCTTAGTTTGGTTTTCGATTTGATTTTGCCACCAAAGTTTAAAATGCTCGAATTTGAAAAATATATGGGCACCACTTCTCCATAAGCTCACATCAAGATGTTCATTTGAAAGATGGTAGGCTATTCGCACAATGACAAGCTCCTCATTCACTGTTTTCAGGAAAGTTTAACTAGATCGATGTTGAATTGGTTTAACAGTTTGACTCATAGTCAAATTCAATGCTCGCCAGATTTAGCTAATGCATTCCTGCAACAGTATAAGCATATGGCTGAATGGGTGCCAAAGAGATTAACCTATCAAAATATAGAGAAGAAGCCTACTGAGTCTTTTAAAGAGTACACTCAAAGGTGGAGAGATATGGCATCTCAAGTCTAGCCCCCTTTAATCAAGAAAGAAACCACCATGTTGTTTATAGGCACCTTATGTCCTCCCTACTATGATAAGTTGGTAGGAAATGCAACCAAAAATTTCTCCGATCTTGTTATTTCTGGAGAAATGATTGAAGCTGCCATAAAGGCAAGAAAAATTACCGTAGAAGAACCCTCTATTGTGAAAAAAACTGGACCTACCAAGAAAAAAGAGGAAACTTCATCTGCCAGCTATGTAAGTTAACCTTTCTACCAAGAAACCTGTCCTTTCTACAAAAATCAAAGTCAGCAACCCTGAAATACCCTATCTCTGAATACACCTTGACCTTTCGCCTCTATTTCACAATAAAATCCTACCCAGAGTCATCCTCAAAACCAAACATAAACCAATCCAAATCAACCTAACCGAAGAAACAACTAACTAAGACCTTATCATAGCCTTTTCCTTATTCTTACAAAGAAATATTTGATAAGCTTTTAAAGGCTTGATTATTAGTTTCTCTTTTTACAAAACCATATAAAGGTGACTTACCCAGTTGGTATGACCCGAATGCCTACTGTGAATACCATGCACTAGTTGGCCATCCAATTAAAAATTATACCACTTTTAAAAATAAGGTGTATAGTCTTCTGGAAAGAGGAGCTTTCAAATTTGATATAGCCCCGAGACCTAATGTAGTGACAAACCCTCTACCCAATCATTCTGAATCGAGAGTTAATGCTTTGATCCCTGAAGATGAGCATGAGGTAAAAAGGGATATACGAAAGGTTAAAACCCCGATGGAAGAAGTCTGGGCTATTCTTATTAAAGGAAGAATCCTTAGTCAGAATCATGAATATTTGAGTAACCAATCAAACTTAAGCCTAAACTTTTGCAAGTTTCATGCTGTTGATAGGCATAATCTACAAAATTATTTAGATTTTTTTGCCTTAGTTCAAAAAATGATGGATAATGGAGAAGTTGAATTTTATTCAGAAATCCCTTGATATGAAGAAAAGTTGATTAACATGGCTGATGAAGGGTTATCCAAATTGCCCTATGGGGTGGGTCTTCTATTGGTCATTTACTATAATCAACCAAAACCCATGCCTCCCAAGAATAAGAATGTTCCAAAGATTATTATGCAAACTCTGACACCTTTTTTGTATAAAGACAACAAACAAGTACCTTGCAAATCTGGTGTCAAAGTGACAACTCAAGATGTTTTGGCAAGTCAATTAGCAGTTATTGATATAACTCGAGTCAGCCATATGACTCGAAGTAGATGAGTCTATAACTCGAAAAGTAGTAAAGCTACTGCCATGCCAAAAACAAAAGGGCAAGTGTCTAGAAAAGCCATAACTATTGAAGATGGTCCTGTTGAAATTCAAGAACCGATTAAGGAGAAAGATGCTGTTGAATTTTTTAATTTCATAAAACATAGCGAGTACAGCATCATGGAACCAATTAAAGCAGTAGCCAGCAAAAATTTCTATGTTGGCATTATTGCTTAGCTCAGAAACCCATCGAAATGTATTGCTAAAAGTGCTTAATCAAGCTTATGTCTCACAGGACATTTCAGTTAACAAGCTTAATCATCTTCTAAATAACATCATTACTGATAATTTTATTTGCTTCAGTGACGATGAAATTCCCCTAGGTGGGATAACTTCCACAAGAGCGCTGTATCTAACTACTAATTATTATAGGACTATACTGCCTAAAGTACTTATCGACAATGGTTCAGCTCTCAATGTCATGCTATGGGTTACATTGTCCAGGTTACTAATAGACCGTAGTCAACTTAAGAATAGTCAAATAGTGATCAAAGCTTTTGATGGGACTAGGAAAAAGATTAAAAGAATTATTTCAGTACCCTTAATGATTAGGCCCTTTCGATATTTAATTTCATGTATTAAATATTACCCTTGCATATAACTATATTTTGGGATAACCTTAGATACACTCTACTAGTGTTATACCATCTTTCTTTCATCAAAAAGTCAAGTTTATAATTGATGACAAATTGATCAGCATATTAGGTGAAGAAAACTTAATAGCTATGACTTTAATTGAGCCTCCTTACGTTGAAGTGAATGTTGATACATAGGAATGCTTATTTAGGGCATTTAACGTTGTTAATGCTTCTTTTGTTGCGAGGGATCTCTAGTTCTTATGCCTTGACTTTCCAAAAGCACTCATATGGGTTTGAAGCTCATGGTGGGAAAAGGTGCCCAAGCAGAAAAAGGGCTTGGTAAGCATCTGTAAGGGATAAGTTATGTATTCAGGTGATTGGTAAAAAGGATCGATATAGATTAGGTTACAACCTTGGAAGCAACTTAGAAAGGAAAATAGGGAAGCAAGTTATGGGGAAGAATTTAAGTCAGGATTTAATCCTATATCCTTCTTTGAAAGAAACTTTTTGCTATGGTGGGACCATCAATTCTGCTGTTCAAGGAAAAAAAGCAAGTGATGATATGACGATGATCGTTTTGAACCCTGTGAACTTTTAAGTGAACGCAGTTAATTCAGATAATGAAGAGCCAAGGAATGATCATGGGATTTGTCCCTACCTTATTGGATATGTTTGGACCAATTAGACTGTTACTAAAAGAATGGTAGTGTCAAAGACTTATTCGAAGTAATTCCAAAAACTCACCTCGTTAGTTTTGGCCTAAAAAAAACATACGAGGATCTTTTTGTAAAGGGTATAAATGTGTCATATCATCATTTTTAGAAATTAAATGCATAAATTTTTTGTATGTATTCAGAATTCTCTTACATCTACATTCTCTTTTTCCCTTTACATTCTTTTCCTTTTTCACATAGTTACATATGAATCATCCCATATTTTATTGTTTGCCCATTTTTGTTTTGTTTACATTTATAGATCCCTTGACCAAAAGAAAAGGATGATCTCTTTCAGAATATAAAAGTCGAGTTTGAAAGGTCCATCTGCTCGAACGAGGATGATCTTGAAGAAGATTTCGATGATTGCATTATGCCACTTGACATCTAAAATTACTTAAGCATAAGGATAAATGAATAATGCCCCATGAAGACCCGATAGAGGTTATAAATTTTGGGGATGATGATGATAGAAAATAAGTCAGAATTTGAACTATTATCATGCCTAAAACTAAAGTAGCACTGATAAATTTGCTGCAAGAGTTCCATGATGTTTTTGCATGGTTATATCAAGATATGCCAAGTTTAAACCTAGAAATAGTGGTCCATAAGCTGCCTCTAAAACCAGAATGCAAGCTGGTTCAGCAGAAATTGAAAAGAAAGAAGCTTGAAATGCTGTTGAAACTTAAGAGAAGGTGAAGAAATAATTTGATGCCGGATTTCTCAAAGTGTCAAAGTATTCAAAATGGGTTGCTAATATTGTCACCATTCCTAAGAAGGATGGAAAAGTTAGAATGTGTGTAGACTATCAGGATTTGAATCAAGCAAGCCCAAAAGATAATTTTTCTCTTTTTCATATTGATATGTTGGTCGATAACACTGCAAAGAATTATCTATTTTCTTTCATAGATGGATTTTCATGCTATAATCAGATTAGAATAGCCCTTGAAGACATGAAGAAGACAACTTTTATCACTATGTGGGGCACCTTTTGTCATAAGGTGATGCCATTCAGGTTGAACGGGTAATGGTCACTTTATTTCATGACATGATGCATAAAGAAATTGATGTTTATATCAACGACATGATTTCTAAGTCTTCTTAGGAAGAAAAGCGTGTCATAGATTTGCAAAATTATTTGAAAGGGTGAGAATATATATGCTTAAGTTGAATCCAGCAAAGTGTACTTTGGGTGCAAGATCAGGGAAGCTATTAGGTTTCATTGTAAGTGAAAAAGGGATTGAGGTTGATCCTAATAAGATCAGAGCTATTCAAGAGTTGCCACCTCCATGCACGGAAAAAGAAGTAAAAAGCTTTCTTGGGAAGTTGAATTACATTACCCGTTTTATCTCTCAACTCATAAAAAAGTGTGATCCAATCTTTCAGCTTCTTTGAAAATGTAACCTAGGAGAGTGGGATGATGATTGTCAAATAGCATTCAAAAAGGTGAAACAATATTTAGCAAATTTTCCAGTTCTTATACCCTTAATTTTAGGGCATCCCCTCATATTATACTTTTTAGTGTTTGAACGATCGATGGGATATGTGCTAAGGTAGCATGATGAGATGGTAAGAAAGAAAGGGTAATCTATTACCTCAGCCAGAAGTTTTTGGAATATGAGGTAAATTATTCCCAAATCAAGAAAGTATGTTATGCCGTAGTTTGAACTGAAAAAAGGCTCAGGCAATATATGTTGTATCATACTACTTGGTTGATCACCAAAATAGATCCAATCAAGTATCTTTTTGAAGCCCTAACATTATCCAGAAGAATAGCAAAATGGCAAGTGTAATTATCAGAATATGATATAGTTTATGTAAGCCAAAAAGCTATCAAAGGAAGTGTCATTGCTGAATTCTTGGTGAGCCAGGCTCTTAATGATTATCAGCCACTAGATTTTGATTTTCTTGAAGAATATGTGATAAATGTTTCTATCGAAGAAGAAAGTGACCAAGCAGAGAAAGTAGAATGGAAAAGTATTTCAATAGGGCTTGAAATGCTTTGGGTCATGGAATTGGAGAAATTCTCATATTTCCCCAAGAAGATTTTCATCCTTTTACCGTTAAATTGGATTTTGATTGCACAAATAATATGGCAGAGCATGAAGCATGGGTTATGGGACTTCGTGCGGCTATTGAGAGAAATGTGCTAGCATTGAAAGTCTATGGGGATTTAGCCCTGGCGATTTATCAGTTACGAAGAGAATGGGAAACCCACGATTCGAGGTTGGCTCAATATAAAAAGTTGATTTTTGAATTGTTACAAGAGTTTAAGAATGTGGATTTTGTTCATTTGCCTTGAGATAAAAATCGGATGGCAAATGCTCTTGCTACTCTTGCCTCGATGTTTAAGGTGAATAAGAATGAAAAAATGATCTCGATTTAGATGAGTTTACATGAGTCACCCGCATATTGTTACAATGTTGAAGCTAAATCGGATGGTCGTTTGTGGTATTATGATATTAAAAGGTATCTTAAGAACCAAGAATATCTGAACAATGCCTCTAAAAATGACAAAAAAAATCATGAAAAGGTTAGCAATAAACTTTGTTCTAAATGGTAAAATTCTTTATAAGAGACATTATGATCAGTTATTATTTAGATGCGTAGATGCTTTTAAAGCACAGAGAATTTTAGAAGAAGTACATGAGGGAGTTTGTGGGGTTCACGCCAGTGGGCATAAAATGGCAACATAAATTATGAGGTTGGGTTACTTTTGGATAACTATAGAGGGAGATTGTACTAAGTACGCTCAAAAATGTCATAAATGTCAAATTTATGCAAATAGGATTCATGTCCCGCCTTCACCATTACATGTCATAACTGCTCCATGGCCTTTTTCTATGCGGGGCATGGATGTTATTGGGTCAATTACACCTATTGCTTTAAGTTTTCATCATTTTATTGTGGTGGCTATAGACTATTTCACTAAATGGCTTGAAATAGCTTCTTATGCAAATGTGACAAAGTGAACGGTGATTAAATTCTTGAAGACTAATATTATTTATCATTCTAGAATGCTTGAGAGGATCATAAGTTCATAACTGATAATGCCTCCAACTTGAATAATAAATTGATGATGGAGGTATGTACCCAACTCAAAATTTCTCATCATAGTTCAGTGACATACCATCTGATAATGAATAGAGCGGTGGAAACAACCAATAAAAATATTAAGAAGATTATGGCTGAAATGGTGGAGACCTATAAAGATTGGCATGAAAAACTCCCTTTTGCACTTTTAGCATATAGAACTTTAGCGCAGACCTCTACGGGGCAACCCCTTATTCATCGATATATGGCACAGAAGCTGTTTTACCAATTGAGGTTGAAATTCCCTCCCTCTGGGTATTGATGGAGACCAAATTAGAAGAAGCTGAGTGGGTTCGAGATCGCTATGACCAGCTGAATTTTATTGAAAAGAAAAAACTATGAGCAATTCAGCATGGGCGAATGTATCAAAAAAAATAATGAGAGCTCATGATAAAAAGTTTTGTCTAAGACAATGTCATGAAAGAGAGCTTGTATTAAAGAAAATGCTTCCTGACCAAAGAGATTTATGTGGCAAATGGGCTCTGAATTGGGAAGGACCTTATGTGGTTTAAAAATCATTTTTTGGTGGGCATTAATTCTAACAGAAATGGGTGGACACACTTTACCCAATCTTGTCAACGCTGATAATGTAAAAAAGTATTATGTTTAAAAAAATAAAAGAAAAAAGAAGAAAAAAAAGAGAGTTAAAAGAAAAAAGAGAAAAAAAAGAGTTAAAATGAAAAGCCTTAAGCTGAAAACCCGAAAAGGGCAACTCAGGTAGAATGATGATTGTGAAGGGAAATTCATTAAAACTCAGGATCGAAAAAAAAGGAATTATTCAATCAAAGACATCTTCCAAGAGATTGATCCATGAAAGAGCAGTGTTTTGATCAAGAGGCTTTTGAAGATTTGAATGAGAGATTCCAACCATTTGGATAACACCCATTTTTGTCCCACATTTTGTATAAGCTCTTATTAAGAAACCTAGTATTGTATTTCTTTCACTTTATTGGAATATATCTACACTTCTTTATTCATACCATTTTTACTCTTTATATCAAGCCTTTATTACCTTCATTTGTACCTCTATCATTTTTAGCTCTGTCATACCTTTTTCATCTGCATATGTTTCTGACAAATAATGGTTGACACTTTAGAAATAAATAACAAAGAGATTTCTTTGTATTACTTTGGATTGAATTTAAACATTATGGGGATTTTAGTTATTGTTTCAATTCTTTGGGTATTCTAGGAAGGTTAAAATCAATTGATAACATGGTTGAGTATCATCAAAGAAAAAAAAAATTGAAAGTCATGATCAAAGTATATTTTTGATAAGAAGAAAAATAGATTCTGCATAAGAAGCTCTGAATGCAGGCATCATTAGCCTTATTTACCCCATTCGATCACAGAGAGCTCTAGACCCGAGCATCATTAGCCTTGTTTCTTTTACTTAAAGAAAAATATCTTCACAATGTCTTTTGAAAAATACCTTTAGCCTTGAGTATCAGAGTAGGTTGATCTCCTACAAAATACCTTCAACTTGAGGTTTAGGCTGACTCTCTTGCCTAAAAGGAAATACAGATATTTGTAACATTTTCTGATAATGCCTTTAACTTTAAGACAAAGGACACATTCAAAACAGGAAGCATTTCAAGAATAGTTTCTGCATTATGCATGCATTCGCATTTGATAACTTACAAGAAAAATTAAACGTGATATGGAAAAAGAATGATGGTCATGCTTATTCCCTTAAAGTCAAAAGGTAACTCCCTCATCTTTTCAAATTGACAAAGCATCCCAAGCCTTTTTTATATGTTGACTTATAGGTTTCATCCTAGTCAACCTGTACCATTGTTGACTTATCAATTTTATCCCAGTCAACCCTTTTTCATTTGTTGACTTGTAGGTTTATCCCAGTCAACCCTTAGCTTTGTTGACTTATAGGTTCATCTCAGTCAAACCTTACCATTGTTGACTTGTCAGTTTTATCTCGGTTAACCTATTTTATATATTGACTTGTCAGTTTTATCTTGGTCAACCTCTTTTATATGTTGACTTATCGGTTTCATCCCTGTTAACCCGTACTGTTGTTGACTTATAGGTTTTGTCCCAGTCAACTTGTACCTTTGTTAACTTATAGGTTTTATCCCAGTCAACTTGTACCTTTATTGAGTTATGGGTTTTACCTCGGTCACCCTTTTTCATTTGTTGACTTATAGGTTTTGTCCCGATCAACCCGTACCTTTGTTGACTTGTAAGCTTCATCCCAGTCAACCTTTCTTTATTCATTGACTTATCGATTTTATCTCGATCAACCCTTTTCATTTATTGACTTGTAAGTTTCATCTTGGTCAACTCTTTTCATTTGTTGACTTATAGGTTTCATCTTAGTCAATGCTTACCTTGGTTGACTTATTAGTTTTATCCTAGTAAACTTCATTTATATGTTGACTTATGGGTTTTACCCCAGTTACCTCTTTTCATTAGTTAACTTGTAGGTTTTGTCTCGATCAACTCTTTTCATTTGTTGACTTATTGGTTTTATCTCGGTCAACCTTTTATTTTTGTCGACTAGTAGATTTTGTCTTAGTCAACTTTATCTTTTGTTGACCTATAAGTTTCACCTCGGTCAACCCCTACCTCTATTGACTAGTAGGGTTTCATCCCAATCAGCTCTTTTTGTTTGTTGACTAGCATGGTTTTATCTCACTAAGCTACCTGTGACTTAGGTCTCACCCTAGTCGCTATTTAATTTAAGATTTCTCTTTAAGGCGAATTAGTTTTTATTTGCGTTTTGAGTTTAGTTTTCAAAGCTTAATGACCTGAATGAAATCATGTCTGTTAGGTCTTTGCCCTATTTCTAATTCCCAGCAACGGTCAAAGAGGGACAGCTGTGGACACCTAATTTTATCTGGGTCTCATTTCCAATAATCCTAAAAATTTAGGATCAAGAACTTAACAGCCATCCTCATTGGGAATGATCATTTCCAGAAGAACAAGACATTTTCAAGACCTTGTTAGTCATAATTTAAGCAATCGCAAGTTCATATAACAAAATAAGTCATATTTTGATCTCTAATTTTGGATATACAAAATGAATATTTAAGAGAAAATTTATTTTCTAATTATTTCTTTTCAAATTTTGAAAATCTATTTTTGCATATGATATCATAGTCAAATTTCTCATTTTTAGGAATTTTTTAAGAATTTTTCGTTAAATTTGGGAAATTGACCTTCGTATATTTTTACTGACACCTGTGTGGTATTTATGTTGAATGCACTCCAAAAGTTAGAAATATTCAATGAAAATTTTGTGTTAGCATTTTATACCACAAGGTGTCAAGTTGCTCTTTTTTTAATTAATTTTTAATTTTTTTCAAAGTATCGCGAGTATTATACTCATAAATTTTTTTTAGTAAAATTATTTCGAATTTTGGATTTTCATGTTTATCATTTTATAAATTAATATTTTAAATAATATTATTTATTTAATTCATTTTATAATTTTTAATGTATTTTTTGAAAATTTTCTTGGTTCTAGAATAAGAACTTTCCGTTATCTGTAAAATTTTTGATGTAATTTTCTCAAGTTTTAAATTTTAAAATTCTTTGAATATTCCCATTCAACCACAATTAAACCAGTTTTTCAAAATCCACTTATTTGTTATGAATTTTAGAATTTTTCTCATTTTTAAAATACGAAGTTTTCTACTCCATAAATTTTTTCGGAAAGATTTTTTTAGTTTGTATTTTTTTAAATTCATCAAATATTATTATTTAATTTAGATTAAATCAGTTTAGGAAAATCCCTTTTATTTTATCAGTTTTGCATTATTCTTTTGAAATTCTTTTGTTTCCAAAATATGAAATTTTTTCTCTGTAAATTTTTTGGAAAGATTTTTCTTAGTTTATAATTTTTAAAATTATTTAAATATTATTTTTAATTCATATTGAATCAGTTTTGAAAATTTTAATTTATTTTATGAATTTTAAAATTTTTTTGTTACCGAGATACAGGTTTTATACTATGTAAATCTTTTTAGTGAGATTTTTTTCGAGCTTCTAATTTTTAAATTTCTTTAAATATTATTATTTAATTCATATTAAAACAGCTTTTTAAAAATTTAATTTATTTTATAAGTTTTAAAATTTTCTCTATTACTGAGACACGAAGTTTTCTACTCGTAATTTTTCTGTAAGATTTTTTTGAGTTTATAATTTTTAAGATTCTGTAAATATTATTATTTAAATCATATTAAATCAGTTTTGAAAATTTTAATTTATTTTTATGAGTTTTACATTTTTTTTACATAAAATAATTTTTTCCAGTAAAGGTTTTTCTCGTAAAATTTTACGAGTTTGCTATTTTTAATAATTTTTTCCTTGTACATAAAAATCATTTTTATCATTAGATTGAATTAAATTAATTATATGAAATTTTATTTTAAAAAAATATAATTTTTAATTTTTACAACTTAGTTCTTATAGTTAATTTTTACAGTATAATTTTACATATTATATACGAATATCACTTAAAATATCTATAGAAATCAATGATACCATGCATGACATTATAAGGAGACAAGAGTTATAAATTTAAATCTAATCAATTTGTCAAAAATAAAATCATATCTCAACAAATCAAATATAAAAAATAAAAAAATCAACAAATTATGACACATAATAAATGAAAGAAAATTTTTAGGGATTATAGATAGAAACTCATGGTAAGATGGACTGAAGAATCCATCATCTTGCCATCCCCTCACTTGAAAAAAAAAAGAAAAAAGAGTGAAAAAATTCTCCCAAAAATAGTTCATAACATGTATAAGCTAAAAACTCCAAAAATCCATAAAAATCACTTAGGTTTTTTATGTTTTTCAAGCTTTCAAGGTAACTTCTCTTCCAAAATCTTATATTTATGTTGATTTCATGCTTGATTTCTTATTTTAGTGAGTTTTATGATTGCTTGAGCTCATGGATTTCCTTCCATGTTGAAAGGCCAAGCATGAAAATAATAACTAAATTTTATGGATTTTCTTGATTTATTTGATTTTGTTGATTTCTTTCTTTTGTATATATATATATATATATATATAATATTTTGTGTACATTTGTAATAATGATATTATCTTGAATAAATACATGTTTTATAATATTTAGTATGTTATGTTTATGATATTTTTATTGAAATATTAATGTTTTTTTAAGCTTAAAAAAATTTGTTTATAAATTTATGATATTATTTATGAAATTTCATCATGAAAAATTTTATCTTGATGCTTTCTATGCCTTGGATGAACTTGATTGGGCTTGATAATGGTAACTCTATGTTTATTTTTGCTTTGATTTTAGGTTTTTTAAGTTATTTTGTAATATTTATAAACTTAGGGACTAAATTGCAAAAGTCGTAAAAGTTTTTATGTGATATTTTTGGCTTGGCCGATGAGATTCTTGATTCATGAGTTTGTAAGCATGTTTTAGGTATTTTCAATATTTTAGCAGTCATTTTGCAATTTTAAGAAGTTTAGGGACCAAATTGTAAAATATGAAAAATTATTCTTTAAGGGTAAAAGTGTTTGGCCAAATTTTTATACACGTTCTTGCCAAAATTTTTTTTGTTGATTCTTTGCTAGTTTGATGATTTGTTGTGATGTTTTGTGATATTTTATCATATAGGGGTCAAAATGTAATTTTAAAAAGTTTAGGAGTTATTTTGCAAAATATAGAGAAATTTTATTTTAAGGCCTAGTGTTTGGCTGAATTCTTGTTGATATATTTCCTATATTTGCCATGTATATTTTCATCTGATTTTATGATTTTTAGGGCATTTTAACATGGAGGGATTAAAATGAAATTTTTAAAAGTTTAGGGACTAAATAGTAAATTTTCATATTTATGGGGAAAAATGTACATTTCACCGGTTTTAATGATTTCTATTATTTCTATGGCCTTTCGTAAGGATATAGAAATTTTCAAAACTTTTCATATTTGTTTGGACCTCCAAGGATATGAAATGTAATTTTCAAAAATTTAAGGGCTTGATTACAAATTTTGCATTTTAAGTCAACCTTAAACTTTTAGCTTTTCCATTTAGACTAAATTCATTTACTTTTCATTATTTTAGGTCATTTTAAGGTCCATTAAAGTTATCGGGATACTTTCATGTCGAAGGTATATCCTAAGGGTATTTTAGTAATTTTGCTCATCGAGACGCTTTTACCCTAAAGGTGAGTATTTTAGGATTGGTTTAGCCTTCCAAGATCATTTTAAAGTCCATTAGGGTTACCAGCATACTTTTACGTTGAAGGTATACCTTAGGGGTATTTTGATAATTTTGCTTACCAGGATGTTTTTACGCTAAAGGTGAGTATTATAGGACTGGTTTAGCCTTCCAAGATCATTTTAAGGTTCATTAGGGTTACTGGGATACTTTCACGTTAAAGGTATATCCTAGGGGTATTTGGGTAATTTTGCTTACCAGGATATTTTTATGCCAAAGGTGAATTTTAGGATTGTTTTAGCCTTTCAATGTTATTTTAAGGTCCACTAGGATTACTGAGATACTTTCATATCGAAGGTATACCTTATGGGCATTTTTATACTTTTTCTTTGAGTATGGTCTTAGATAAGCATTAAGATGCTTTTAGTAGATTAGCATTAAGATGCTTTTAGACCGACAATGCATATTTAGGATAGGTTCTCCTTTTTTCAATCATTTTCAAGTCCTTCCGAGGTTACTGGGATACTTTCAAGTGGAAGGTATACCTTAAGGGTATTTTTGTAATTTTGTATTCGAACCATGTCCTATATGAGTATTAGGATATTTTCACATCGAAAGTACACATTAAGAATATGTTCATCATATTAGGTCATTTTTAGGTCATAGAGTCTGTATTTTTTTAATAATAAAATTATTTTTATAAATAAGGCAATGTCTCCTAATTAAATTGATAGGTAGGATTCCTACCAGTATATGTGAGAAATATTACAGGTTATTTTAATAACGAGATATCCTTTTCAAATAAAAAGTTGGGATTTTTCAATTTCAAGAAAATAAAACCTTTCATATTTCGCATGGTTCTCTAGCGGGATACGATAGAGAATTCGCACCCACTTGGTTCCCCAAGAGGGTACGCATAATTTTGTGATTTCCAAAAGCATTAAAACCTGACTTTCTCGGAATAATAAATTTCTATAATGAAATATTATGGGAATTATAATTAAATATCAAATACTAGAACCAAATAAAAATCAAAATTAAAGTTAAAACATGATTAATGAGGTACCAATTACCAAGCATCACGAGAAAGTTGACCCTTACTTCTGATTATAACTGACTCCCGAACCCTTTTATATGATTTTTGGTATGATCGTAGCCCTTGGAGTTTGTATTCTAAGGTTTCATAACCCTTAAAATACAAACTCTAGTAGGTGACCAATCTCACCTAACCCAAATAGATTGGTGGCGACTCCAAATAAATAGTCATTTCATAATGACTATTTAAGTTTAAGTCAAGTGAGCGATTCATCTCAACCACTCGATCCCCAAAATAAGAAAATGTCGATAATGATATGGCCTATAGAAATAAAAGAATATAAAATAGTAATAAATTTAACAGATATAGGAGCAAAGGCTATTTAAGTTGAGATTGGTTAGGATTCGTATCCAGGCCATGTTGCGATAGATGACAGTTTGAAAAGAACCTTGGCCACTTGTCTTTAGGCCAAAGTTTACTGGAAGGAGGTTTTGAGCATATTTTCAAGATGTCGGGTCCCAAGACCAAACTGATTATGGCCCCAAGAGTTCATTTTTAGTCTTTAGACATGCAACAAAAATTCTTGCAAAGTTCTATCTTTCTAAGTAATGTTAGGAAATCATGTTATCAGTTATGTTCATTTATCAAGCATTATTAATTAAATGATAAACATAATGAATCATGGAATATAGGGTTATGAAAGGATTTTTTGATAAATCAAGTATTTGTATTTCATTCAAAGAAAAAGGTACAAGCTATGACAGACTTTTAAGATTTTGAAAAATTTTGAAATATAGAAGAGATAAGAGAAGACTCTTTAGTTAATTGGCCTCTGATGTTGATGACATGAATCCTTTACTAAATGCTTTCAGAGATTTCTCTTGAGTAATTAATCATTGTGGTGTTAGCTGAGTTATAAGAAAATTCCTCAAATTGCCTTATGGTGGCATGGCGGCCTCAAAGTTAGATAGTTTTCATTTTTCGGGTAAACATATGGACGAGATTTGATGGGGTTGGTTAGTATAGCATAGGTTACGATTTGGCATCTTGATCAGGATGGTGAATGTAGGGAATATTGGTTTTGGGCTGGTGATAGTTTGGGCTTGACTTGGTTTGAGTAGAGAGGTCTGGTCACTTAAGCTGCCCTCTTAGGTTTTCAACTTAAACTGGTTCTCTCCTTTTCTTTTTTTAATTTTTTTTTTGTTTTTTGTTTTTTGTTTTTTTCTCTTTTTTTTTTTGAAAAATGGAAGAAGAAGGAGAAATAGGATGCCCTTTTTTAGATTTTCATCCTAAAATCCTTTCAGGCATAGTATTTCTTAATAGAAGCAAAGTTCACAAGGTTAGGTGGGTTGTTACCTCGATTAAGATTAAGGCTCCTCCAAAAAATACATGTTTCACCACTATGAACCTTCCCAATTTGGGGTCCACTTTCCATGAGCATCTTTATGCATAGGGAGAATTTGTTTGAACACTAGTCACCTTCTCAAAACTGAGGATGGTGGACCTTTTTTTTATCGACTTTTATCTTTTGATACATCTGTCCACGACAGATGGCCCTGATTATTTTCTCTTCGATCAGATTGAGCTGCTCATATCAGTTTTTAACCTATTCAGCCTCTTTAAGTTATGATTCCATTAAAACTCTGAGTAAAGGAATTTTAACCTCGATAGGTAAGATAACCTCTATGCCATAGACTAAGAAGAATGAGGTAACACCTATGGAAGTTTATACTACCGTGCAATAGGCATGTAAAGCAAAAGGCAACTTTTCATGCCAATCTTTATATGTCTTAACCATCTTTTCAACCATCTTCTTAATATTCTTGTTGGTTGCTTCAACTACCCATTCATTTTCGAATGGTATAGGATGAAGTTTCGATGTTGAAGCTTAAGCTAAAAGCAGCTGCTTACATCATCTTGTTTTTTAAATTACGCACATTATCTGTGATGATCTACTCGAGAAGACCATATCTACAAATGATGTCCTATTTTAAAAATTTGTAGACAACATATTTAGTGACATTGGCATAAAAAGCTGCATCTACCTATTTGGTGAAATAATCGATAGTAACTAAAATAAAGCGGTGCTCATTGGAAGCCTTAGGGGTAATTGGTCTGATCATGTCCATGCCGTATATAGAAAAAGGCCATAGAGCTATCATAACATGTAGAGGTGTTGGTGGGACATGGATTTTGTTGGCATAGATTTGGCACTTGTGGCACTTTCTGGCATAATCAATGTAGTTTTTTCTAAGAGTTAACCAATAGTAGCCTGATCGCATGACTTGCTTTGCCATTCAATGTCCCTTAGTATGCATACCATAAATTCTTTTATGAACTTCTTCAAGTATTCTTTGGGCTTCTAAGGCATCCACACATCGGAGTAGCACCTGATCTCAGCCTTTCTTGCACAAAATTCCACCATCTAAAATGAAGTTCACGGCTTATAGGATAATTCTCTTGTTAATTTTAGCGGATCATTGATCCTTAATGTAGTAGAGGATGCCATGATACAATGGCAAGCCGTCTTTCTCTTTTTCAACATTTTGACAATGTGTCAGGGCTGTTTAGATACTCATCTAAGTAGGAGCAATGTCTGATTCTTGATTAACTTTAAACACGGACAACAAGGTGGCCAAGGCATCAGTAATTTGATTTTCTTCTCGAGGTAGATGCTGAAAGCTAATATCATCAAACTTTTTTTAAGTTTCGAGATCAGATTACAATAGTTGATCAATTTAGCATTGCATGTTTGCCATTCTCTTTTTAGTTGGTAAATTACAAGGGCTGAATCTCTAAATACTTATAGCTTTCGAATGCCTTTTTAAATAGCTACTTGGAGTCCCATGACGTAGTCCTTATATTTGGCTATATTATTGGTACAATCGAAGTTCAACCTTGCAGTGAAAGGGTAGTGGTTTCCATCATGTGAAATAAGAATTACCCTGATTCCATGCCCCAATGCATTTGAAGCTCCATTGAAGTACATTTTCCAAGACAAGCCACACCCAATAGTATTCTTGCCTTAGATATGCACATCAAATCTTCGTTAGGAAAATTGAAGTCTAATGGCTGGTAATCATTTATTGCTTGACTTGCCATGAAATCTGCTATTACGCTACCCTTGATGGCTTTCTAATTTACGTACACGATGTCATACTCGAAAAGTAGGACTTACCACTTAGCTAACCTCCCTGAAAAGGTGGGAGCTTCGCAAAAATACTTGACGGGATTGAGTTTAACAATTAGGCATGTAGTGTAGTATAACATGTATTATATTAACCTTTGGGCCATCCAAGTGAGAGCACAACATAGCTTTTCTACAAATGAATAATTGTTTTCATATTCTGTGAACTTCTTGATCAAGTAGTAAGTAGCTTGTTCCTTCTTGCTTGACTCACTGTGTTGAACCAATACACAGCCCATCGACTTGTCGAAAACTGATAAATATAGGATTAACTGTCGGCTAGGTATTATGACACAAGTATTGAAGGGTTCAAAAGGTAATGTTTGACCTGGTCGAAAGCTTTTTGGCATTCTTCATTCCATTCTCCATGATTTTGTTTTTGAAGTAGCTGAAAGATTAGATTGCATTTGTTAGTTAACTAAGATATGAATTGGGCTATGAGTTCAACCTTCCCAAGAAACCTTTCACTTCTTTTTGAGTTCAAGGTTATGGCAGATTCTAAATGGCCTTGACCTTCTCGGGATCAACTTTTATTCTTTTCTTGCTCACAATGAAGCCCAGTAGTTTGTCAGAAGTGACACCAAATGTGCATTTGGTAGGATTTAACTTAAGTTAATATTTGCATAGTTGTTTGAAGAGTTTTTGTAGGTTGGCAACATATTCACTCTCCTTTGGCAATTTGGCGATCATATCATCCTTGTAGACCTCTATTTCTTTATGCATAAGGTCATGGAACAATGTTACCATCAGGCTCTAATACGTTATCCTAGCATTCTTAAGCCCGAAGGGCATCACTTTGTAGCAGAAAGTGCCCTACATGGTTACAGAGGTGGTCTTTTCCATGTCTTCAGCTGCCATTTGGTTATAACCTGAGCACCCATCTGTGAAGGAAAATAGTGGATTTTTTGGCAATATTATCTACTAGGGCATCGATGTGAGGCAGAAGAAAATTATCCTTAGGGTTGGCTCAGTTTAAGTCCATGTAGTCCACACACATCCGTACTTTACAACCTTTTTTAAGAACTAGGACTATATTGTTACCCATTCAAGATATTTGGCTACCTTGAGAAAACCTGCTTCAAATTATTTTTTTCACTTCTTCTTTGACCTTCAGAAGCATTTTAGGTTTCATCCTTCTAAGCTTTTGTTATGTGGGCTTACACTCAGGTTTGTGAGGAAGTTTATGGACCATAATGTTGGTGTCTAATCCAAGCATGTCTCAGTAGGACCAGGCGAACACATCCTGATATTCTTGAAGGAGACTATTAGTTTGGCTCTAGTTGATGGTTTTATGAAGGTTTCAATTTTAGCTTCTTTTGGGTCTTCTTTCATTCCAAGGTTTTATAGTTTTAGTGGATTCTTCATTAGGTAATATCTGTTTTTCTTCCTATTCAATTAGTCTTAGCAGGTCTACAGGTATGGGGTTCTCTTTAGAATTCTCTTCAGACTTGACCTCACTGGTAAAGATTGGTTATTTAAAATTGATTTTCAAAGTCTCAGTATGACCATTCTTGTCACCTTCATTAGGGTGCCTAAAAATATGGAAAAGGAACAATATAGGTGGAAAAATATGTAGAGAACGGTCTAAAGGTTAGCAAGAACTATGAATGCAAAGGATGAAATGCATAATGCTTAGTCATTTTCATTGATAATACTTGCTTTTGGGTAGAAACATGTAGGTTTAGGTCATAGTGTTACTTTGAAACAGACTTAAATAGTACAAGAATCTCAATTTTAGTCTAAACACTTGGAACAAATCGTAGAAGGCACAGACCAGTCTTTGAGCTTATCGTTGATGTCTCTAACTCCTCAATTACATTGATAGAAAGATCCCCAATGCCTTGTTCTGTATGAGCATAGCATTAGGAGAGCCAATATTCATTTGTCCTCCTAGGCGAAAACTTTTTTGAAGTGGCAAAAAGATCATCGGTTCATACCCCGCATCTTGTCCTAACTAATGAGCCATCTTTTTCCCACGATTCTTTTGAGCTTGTTTTCTTTCTTGCTGTGCACTGGGCTCCGGTTGACCACTTTCAAGGCTTTTGCAATTCTTTGAAGGCATTTTTTGAGTCCATTTCTAGCCTAGGCACCTTTACTAATGGTTAATTTCAGACCCATATGAGTGATCTTCGATAGGCAAGGCCCAACCATTAGCAACTTTTCTTTAACATAAGTTGCATTGACAAACTGAAAGGATTGGAAAGAGGATTCTTGGATATCTTCATCAGGCTCGACATATGAGGCATCAGTTGAGGCAGCAGCAATGATATCTTTTTCTTTTTCGACATTGATAACTTTGTTTTCAATTATGAATTTCTATTTTTGGTGCAAAGATGATGGTAATGCCCCTACAGAATGAATCCAAGGCCTTCCCAATAGGCATTTGTATGATGGGGCAATATCCATCACATGAAAGTTTACTTCATAAGTGCATGGCCTAATTTGGAGCAGAATGGTGATGTTTTCTACAACATTTCTACAAGTTCCATTGAATAAACGTACCACCGTGCACTATTCTAGATGTGAAATGCATTAATGAAGAGCTTGTTCAAGCATGACATAGGCATTGCATTTAAAGTTGACTCATTATTAATAAGCACCTTAGGTAACATGGTGCCTTTACAATGTGTGGTGATGTGAAATGTTTTGTAGTTTCCTCCTCCTCTATATAGGATTTCATCATCGCTAAAAGATATGTAATTGTCGACAGTGATATTGCTCATTAGGTGATCCAACTGACCTATAAAAATGTACCAAAGGACATAGGCCTTATTCAAAACCTTGAGGAAGGCATTCCTATGAACTTTAGAATTCAACAGTAGTGATGACATAGATATCTTGGTGGGTTACTTGTTCAACTGATCGGCAATGTTGTATTCACTATGCTTGATGAACTTAAGGAATTTCGTAGCTTCTTTCTCACTAACTAGATCCTTGATAGCTACCAGATCTGAGTCTTTGGTTGCAGACTTCGATGCTTAAGGAATGGGATTGGTATTTTTTTTGCTAAGATTTACTTCTTGACATTACTGGGGCATAACATCTGCCACTCTGAGTTAGATGGCTAACTCTTGAAAGGCCAAAATTTGTAGCTTGATAACTAGATTCTCCAAGGATTAAAGTATTGCTTTCATAGCTCTAGGAATGGCCTTATCATCTTTATACAAGAAAAAAGACAGAAGCTGAATAATCATCTTCAGTTGGGGTTGAAAGGAAAGAGTTTTAACTCTTTGTCGATTGTTAACCAAGATCAATGGCCTTCCAACCCTGTAAGAAGGATTGCTCCCTTCTTTTTCCATAGTGTTGATAGATGGCATTGTACTTGTGACTCAGTATGCTAGGTTCGTTTTTCATCGTAGAATTCGATGCTACCCTCGTTCATCATCCTTTGAACCATAGCATGAAACTTTTTACATGTTTGAAGAATGTGGCCGTAAACAGTATAGAAATCATAGAAGTCATTAATTTTTCCTCTATTTTTGGGCTATAGTAAGCAATTTAGCTTGCACCAAGATTTGTCAAACTAAATTAATTGGTGTTTTAACCTCTTTTATGTTTTCTACAACCTCGTAGTTTTCTTCAATAATAATTCTACTTAAATCTAACTTAATACGAGTTTGAGATGAACTGGCTTTAGCACCAGATTTTGGTTGTTGACTAGCCTTCATTTTCTCTTTTTTTTTGTCTTTGTGAATATTTTTTCTACCTGATTCATTTTTCATGGCCTCATCGATCATCTCACAGAGTATGACTACATCCACAAAGCTCTTTGGGAAGCTTTTCACTACCTTTTCATAATAAAGGGCTTGTAATATGCTGATGAATCTAACAATCATCTCTTTTTTTATCAATAAGGGATAAATCTAGGCAACCTCCTCCATCCATCTCAAAGCATACTGCCTAAAACTTTCATCAGCTCTCTTTTCTATGCCCATAAAAGACACATAACTTGAGATCTGGTCGTCAGTAGGCCTCTCCTTATCCGTGGCATTGATAGATGGATTGATATGTTTATCCTACTCCTCATAGAACTTAATCTCGAACTGCTCCATCATCCTTTGGACCATTTCTAAGAATGATAAACAGTGTTGCAAATTGTGCCCTTGATCCCAGTGGTAAGCAGGATGTTTTAATGGCTTTTGTACTTTGGATTTTAACATTTAATACTATTCTAGCTTTCATGAAAGCTTGCCAGACCTTGCTCATTGGCATTTTAACTTCTCTAATGCTTTTTTTGATCCAACAACCTTTCCCATCAATTATTACATTCACTCTCAGTTCAGCATGATTAGGGAGTGGATTGGCTCCAAAAATTGGTTTAGGCCCTTGTTTGACCTTGATCACTCCTTTTTCTGGCAGACCCTATACCTTTCTCTTAAACAAGGTCTAATTCTCAATAGAATGACCTTGTGTTCCAACGTGGTACTCATAGTAGGTGTTCTCATCATACCACC
Organism: Adansonia grandidieri; assembly: GCA_038382065.1. NCBI lineage: Eukaryota > Viridiplantae > Streptophyta > Magnoliopsida > Malvales > Malvaceae > Adansonia > Adansonia grandidieri. Next base: position 14,337 of record JBBYHK010125993.1, on the reverse strand, counting down.
TGAGGTACGATGTTGATCTTAGGTTTGTGAACACTAGGGCCACTAGTTAACTTGCCAATGACACGAGTAGAGTTTTTTTATAGGAGTAAGGGAGTGGCTCAAAATGCTCACTTTCTTCAGGTGCTTTTTGATTGTTTAGAGCTCTTGTATTGTTCATATTGCGAGGTTGTGCACTTTGGGCCACATTTTGAATGGATTCGTGCAAAGCTCATTATTGGAGCGAACCTAGTAGCATGAACCGATTATGGTGCAAGCAAGCAAGGGTTAAAACTCAAATTCAACATGTTTGAGAGATACACAACCTGTGTTGGATGTCGATTTTGATTAAACCTGGCGTGACTTTAGCTAATAGCATTCATCTCCTTCTCCTTATCCTTATTTATTAACTTTTTAACTGACCCGGATGATTCTTCAATGGATATCCTGCAACTTTTGATGATAGTCTCAGTCATTTCACCTGATATAACCATATCGATAAAATTTTTTGTGGTGTTTCCTACCAGTCTTTCATAGTAAAGAGCTCATAAGATACCAAGAAACATGATCATCACTTCTTTTTTAGTCAAAGGGGGATGAACTTAAGCTGCCTCCTTTCTCCACTTTGAGCATATTGCCTAAAGCTCTCAGGGGCTTTCTTTTCCATGTTTCTAAGGAAGAAGCGATTCGAGGCCTAATGAAAAACTTGCTTATATTGATCAAGGAAAGCGCAAGCTAGATCTGCCCATGTATGAATTCTTGCGGTGTTAAGCCCTATGTACCATCAGATAGCTGCCCTAGTCAAACTGTCCTAAAAGAAAAGAATTAGAAGTTTTTCATTCTCTTCACACCTGATCATTTTCGACAGTGCATGTGAGGCAGTAGGGTCGATAGTTCCATTGTACTTTTCAAAATCTTAATTTAGGCAGGATGACAAGACTGGAAATAAACCCTAATGACTTCGTATCCATGATCCCAAATTTGTCACTTCTTCAATAGCTCGAAGATGCTCCTCTAGTGACTAATACTTGTTCAAGCCTTCATCATTTTCTGAGGACCTCTTTGCTTTGTCCTGCTCTATTTGCTTATCGAGGTCAGGGACTATAGGCTTTGCCAGTGAAGAGCCTGGGCCTTAAAATCCTTGAATCAAATGGGATGCTGTTGTAGGATTGATGTAAATGAATGGCTGAGTTGACAGGATGTTGTCCATGCAATGCCTCTTCTTGAGCATTGAGGTACTCAAATTGCTTTCAGGATTGGGCAGTTTCTTTCCCACATCGACTATGCTTGTTTGCCATTTTTCCTTTAATGCCATGGACAATAGCTTGTTAGTTCGACAATCTGAGCTTGGAGTTTCTCATTGTTACAAAATGATTGCTCTTGAGACTCCTTATACATGAGTTCAAGTCTTTCAATGTGGGCTTGGTGATCATTTTCCATCGCTTTTTGACGATTGCAAGTGTTATACCTATGATAAACTACAGGTTCTGTGTTTTATAGCACCTTCACTTTAAATTATTACCAGATTAGGTTTTTATGATATGTTCATACGTATGTTTGACGCAATAAGAGTGAAAGATAAACGAATGAATAAAACAATGAAAGAATTAGATTAGTCATGCAAATGCAAAAAAAAAGGACAATTGGATTAAAAGGCAGCTCTAAGAATAGCGTCTTTCATTAAAGCAACCAAATGTCTTGATTACACATGATTACATTAAAAAATGCCTAACACAATTACATTGCTTGGTTACATGGTTCAAGAAATAAACAAGTTTTGCTCATGGGCTCCAGTAAGCAAAATACCATATGTCAAGGATCGGGCTACGTGCATCATATTCTTAGCCTCTAACTGAGATTCTTAAATTTGCTCTATGAGATGGCAATGATGGTCCTGATAGTTTTGGCATGCTTGATCAACCACTTAAAACCATTCTTACTCTCGCTGTTCGAAAGCTCTCACCAGTGCATTGACTTGGTCTTAGCGAGCTTGAAAAGAATGCTCTAAATCTTGAATTCTAAGTGTTAAAGCTTCATTTTTAGTCTAGTTTGCCCTTTAATCCTAGAGTCAAGCTTCTGAACATTCATTTTTCAATTGGTAAGTTGATGCAAGAGCACGGGTTCTAATAAGCTTTTCCCTATTGACCCTAGCCGCTTCTCTCAATTAATGTTGTTCCTTCTCGAGAGTAGTAATTTCTGTCCTCCATTCAACTGATGACTTTCCAAGCTTTGGGACTTGCTTACTTTGTTAAGGGTGACATAATCTTTCTTCAAACTCTCGAGATCCTCTTTGAGGCAGTTTTTCTTTTTAACAGCCCTATTTTCCTCGCCATCCTAAAGGTAGAGGTCTATTTCTAATTGACTATTTTTCTACTTTAAATGGGTAATCTCTTGGGCAAAGGTCGCCTTTTCTCATTCGAACTCTTGCTTGAGCAAATTAATCTCAAAGGGAAATTCATCAATTGGTGTTTATGATGTCCCTATACTAGATAGGGGTAAGGAGTTATTAATGTGATGGATCTTCCATTCATCATATCTTAGGGTCATACTACTCCCTCTCCAATATCCCTCCATGTAGCAGGTCTGTTCCCATGCATGAAAGGCTAGCTAAACTTTTGACTTGTAATCAAACTCATCATAGTCGAAATCCCATGCTCTAAGTCTTGGACGAAAAGCATGAATTGTTGGCACTGGAATTATCGAAAGACCAGAATGAAAGCATAGTTGTGCTTCCCTATAGTCTTATAAGCGGTACTTAACTGTAATCTCTGCATCAATGTATGATCGTCTATAGGGAAAACCAAAAGGACTTCCATGTTACCTCTTCCTTTTTGAGGTTCCAAAATTTTTGGAGCCATTACTATTTAGATTTGTCTTGAGGCCATTCCTTCTTAAGTACCTTGGAGATAGGGCTAAAGCTGGGTAAAAAGTTGTATGGCATCCTACTTTCTTCAAGACAAAAGTGATTGATGAGCCAAATGTGAAAGAGTGGTGCACATCTGATGAAACAGCCTGTACCCATTTTCTTGCAAAAAATTGCAAAAAATTAAGAGCTCGAATAGTTTCAACAATGATAACCAATGCAAGATTGATGTTGTAGCACAAATGAGAGAAGACATATGCTACTGTAGCTTCAACATAGCCTAATGTCTTTGAGAATATGATAAGACCATATATCGTCAAAACGTAGCTATCTTGGATTTTTCAGATGTCACTAGTACTTGCCATTATTTTTTTCAAACTGGCCCGTAAGATGCATTCACTATTCCTTTTTGTTTTAATATGACTCTCAATCCAAGACTCTATTGCCCCGAATATTTGGGCTAATCTTTTCTTGAAAGTTGGAGGGTTCAAAGCCTTGTAATATATTCTATTAACCTTGGCTCTCTCAATGTTGAGCAACGCAGTGTATTCATCAACTGTAAGGACCAAATCTTCATGATTGAAAGTGAAACACCGATATGCTAGATTCCGAAACTGAGATGCTACTCGCAACAAACCAACATCCAAATGGACTTGGAGCAAAAAAGCAATATCTTAGTATCTTTTTGTGAATAGTTGCCTTTCGGTATTGTCCCAATTGGTCTATACAGTCTTTAGATCTTGCCAATCATTTTGATTGTACCTTATCTTGATCCTTTCATGCATTGTTAAGACATACGCTAGTTCATGGATGTCCTCATCTTCATGCTACCAGCATTTTGACCATGCTCAGACCTCCTCAAAAGGCTTTAAATTTGAAGTGGACTATTGCTCCATGATAGACACCCCTTGATGAAGACTGAACCATTAGCCAATTGTCCCATGATGATGATTATTATGATGAAATAATGCATGCACGATAAAGAAAAGCAAAAAAGAAATGAGTTAGTAACTAATACAAAATAATAGGCAAAAGATAAAGAAATGAAAGAATAGCAACAAAAGTGCATGACAAAATTTACCCTGAGAATAAGCGATACGATGCCTAGGGGCAAACATGATGATCATGAATGTTGGGAAATTAAACGGACAGCATAATGATGCATCCACATTAAAATTACCTCGAAAGAACATGATACCTCATGAGAACAAAAACTGACCATTTAAATAGTGGCATTTATTCATCACCATCTATTCTAAGCCAACGTTCGGATAGCATGATGACTTATTTCAGTTAGATATAACTATTTTAAGGTGGAATTACAGGTGATGGCATTCGTTTATCCTCACCCACTTATTAAAAAAGATTTGGTGTCCAACGTATCCTAAAATAATAATCATGAAAATAAAAATGGCAAATACGGGTGACAATGTTCACCCATCGTCTCCCACATAACCATAGTATATAAGAGTAAAGGTAAGAAGTGTTTCTTCGAGTGATCCTACTCTCCAGGTTATTCTAGTAGCAATTCGGTATGGTTTGACATGGTTCAGCTCATAAGGTTCAGTATATAGGTTTAAGTTGACACCTATTTCATTATCCGAATCGCTCTTCCATCTGTAAGGATAATCGAGGCACCTCGATCTTAGGCATATCGCAGGTTTGATGAAATGGGTTTGATCTAACAGATGTATTTCCCTATGCAAATATAGAGGGGTACTTACAAGAGACATAGGTAATTTACAACTCAAAAGGTTTTGCCATGCCTATGCAAAGGTTATTCATGAAGGCGGATGGCTCACTTCCTTCTAATAATTAGGATACTAACCACACCATGGTGTTTTATGGGAATCTAGTGCAAATACAAGTGTACGGTGTATGTCGGGAAACAATCAGACCTTTTGTTTTAGTCCCACATTACCATACTTATTCAAGTTACCATTTATTCGGGAATAAACAATCTCTAACAATCACAAGACAAAGCATAAAAGACAGAGATTAGCAGATAAATTACAAGGAAATTATAACTAAATAATTATGGAGATAGAAAAACCAGGAACCGTGTGAGAAATAGCTAGCCATAGGCTAACTCTTTGGATCCCCAATGGAGTTACAAAACTGTCACTATGTGCCAGCCTCTAAAACTTTGAACAATCTGAAGGGCATAGCATACTCGACTTAAAAATAAATGATGGTTGGTCATGGTCCAGCCTTTGAGTTATCCCTCGATAGGGATTTGGATTAGGCATAGTACTATCAAGATGAGAGAGACCGTCGAGTGAATCACTCATCCAACTAGTCTCGGATGGCCACCATATGTGGCCATAAAATTAGAGTGCCACTGTTTATTTCAGGCTAGGCAAGATCGGATGCCTATTAAAAATAATATTTTGAGTTACAAAACTTGAAACATCGATTTCAAGGTCTACAAAATCCAGAGATTCGTTAGTTGGGTTCAGGAGCTAGTTACGTATAGGGAAGGATTAGCACACCCATGATGCCCGAAATCGATACCTACTATGTCTCACTTTGGTCTTGATTAAATCAGTACCATTTAGTCCTTTTTTAGATATAATCCCCTTTAATGCATGAAGTTTTGTTGGAAAATGTAAATCTAGGTTTTTAAAGAAAATTAGACCACCTACGTGCCTCAAAGACGAGAGGAACATAGGGATTTTTTTTAATGAAAATAATGTCCACATTGGATTTAAAATTTTGGATGTCCCATATTAGGCACTGGAGAGATATCCATACGGAACATTGCCTTGTAAATTTTATTGGAAAACAAATTTTAAATATGAATGCACGATAATCACTACAAAAAGGAAATGTGTTAATTAGATGAAAAATAATATAATAATATCATAAACAAAGAATCACAGACAGAAGAACATAAAAAGGAGGGACGATCAGAATATGTCTCATAATTGTCTTTGATGACTGAAGAATAACCAGGATGACAATTTAGAGATGGGTTTGGATTCGATGGTAATTTGCAGGACAAAAAAATTTAATCAAAACAATCCGAGGCATCCAAAAAAAAAGAAAATTTTTGAATTTTTTAGGTCAAAGCGAGGCTGGAGTATCCCCTTGGAGAGGTAAGGTTAGAGTCTCCCAAAGGTAAAATTATGAAAATCTTTAGGAGCAAAGAGAAAATTTGAGTTTTTTTTATGAAGACAGGGGTTAGAGTATCCCTTTAGAGTAGTGAGGTTGGAGTCCCTAAAGACGAAAATTTTGATGTTTTAAAAGAAATGCTCTACCCTTTTATTTAAAAAAAAGATTTTAAAAATAAAAAACCAAAGGTTTGTATATATTTTTGTCTTAAGCCTTGATCCGAGTCTAAAGAGCTTGTGTTGTAGGGGAACCCATCGATGCATTTTGAGACATTTAAATGTCTCTATAAAGGAGATTTGAAAACAGGGGATAGCATTGTGTCATCTCCCTTCTCGAATTTATTCTATGTTCAACCGAAGGTTTTAGGCAGTGAATAAGGTATTGTTGAAAAGATGACTTGATAATGTTTAATGTAAAAATATTCCAAAAATCCTAGAAAATCACTTTCTAAGCGGAATTAATTTTTGAAGTTAGGTCTATCTTGACACTGACAGCATATACAGGGGAAAAGACACATCAAACTTTGAAAAATTGTCTCGAGCTTATCCAGAATCATTAAATTGTGAACAACACCTTTTCAGAAAGGGAATTTCATGAAGTTGTTAGGAAAAATATTTAAAAATTTTAGAAAAATCATCTAATGGATGATCTAAGGGCAAACAAGACACTGCTGGAAAGGTACTTTGATAACCTTTAAGCAAAAAATGTTCGAAAATGATTTTCTAAACTTAGACTACAATGCTGCTAGAGCAAAAATAGGGGGTTTTTCATATTTTTAGGGTTTTCTCCAAGATAAGCTTGAGTTTAAGACATCCAAACATCCATGATAGTAAATAACATGGGCATCACAAGTTTATTCCACAATCTTAGAGTAGTTTGGGATGATGAAACAACCCGTTAACCATGTCACTAAAGAGAATATTAGACTCAAGATCAAGGCATTTTTATGTCATGAGACTCTTTAAAACACAAGAAAATGCATGAATATACATAAGACATGTTAAGGTGAGCATTTAAACATGTGTTAAGCATGTAAAAATAGATAAAATATGTCAGAAAGCATGAATAAGGGACTATTTGGATGATAGAATAAAAAGTAGAAGTTTGGCCTACCAAGCAACATCAAGGCATCAGAAGAGCATCAAGATCCTAAGACCACCACAACCAAGGCAACAATAATGCATAAGAGTCTTAGAATGGTCATGGAAGCTTAAAAGACTCACTAAAATGATGTAGATGATAAAGAAAATAGAAAATGTATGGAACAAAGTAGAAAATATACCAAAAAGCTTGAACTTTTCTTTTTTCCTAAAGCAGTGACTTTTAGCTCAATTCCTTCCCGCTTTTTGCTATTATTTAGCAAGGGAAGGATGAAAGAAAGAAGCTTTCTAGCAATATGGTTGATGGTGGGGTGTTTTAAGGTTGAAAGCGTATGAAAGGTTAAGTTTTTAAAGGTTTTTTGGTTTAGGGGAACTATGGGAATGGAAGAAGATTGAGGGTGAAAGGCAATGGAATAGTGTTTTTTAGGAGAGTTTTGGGTGCTAAAGATTGCTAGAGGATTCTTAGGAATGGATAGAGCCTTTTTTAAGATTGCTGGAGAGCTCTTTTTTTGGAATGGCTGAAAGTTTCTTTTTCTTTTCCTCATTTTTTTGAGATGGTTAGAAGTCTCCGCTAAATTCAATGCTTAGCCAATGCTTTTAGGAGACAAAGAAAAGGCATTTTTTATCTTTCGTTCCTGTACTAGAGGACATCTCAAGCTACCATGTTCAGTTGGTCTTCTTCCTATTGGTTTTATCATGCTAAGAAAGGGGGCAGAAAGGCTGCAATAGCCTCCAAGCTGAAGATATGATTGACATGCCCTCTTACAATCATATATCTTCTGAAATTGACCTTTGTCATTAGTTGTTTGGGCTCTAAAAATTTGTTTAAATCCAATCATAGGCCCAAAGTTTAGGATTGCAATGATTTATGATAGTTTCTGGTTGCAAAAACATGTTTGAATCAGATGTTTGAAGGTTGAAAAAAATGGTCCAAACTGGCAAAAATGCCTTGGTGTATTGATACAAAACATGTTGTATCAATACAAGGGCAATTTTTACCCATGAGTATCAAATACAATAAGGTGTATATCAATACTAAGAGTAAAAAATTGTTTCTAGTCTCGAGACTTAGAGGCCTGTATCAATACTTCATGGATTTGTATCGATACTCAAGCTTATGTATCAATTCATTTTGCCAAAAATCACAACTTTACCTACTGCCAAGGTTTGTACTGATACAAAGATGCTAGGTATCAATATCATACCTTAGGCATGAAAATTCAAGTTTTTGGTGACGTAAAGGCCTCTATCAATACTTATGCACCAATATAATTCACACGTACTTGTGGCTTCCTGATTTACCTTAACTTGGTCATAAATAGTGAGAAATTTATCAGTGAACTCATCTGAATGACTCTGATGACACCATGAAAAATGGCCTTTGATGCCTCATGTTACATTTTTCTTTAATATGACCCATAGGCATTTTAGATCTTCCCAAAAAAAATTTTCGCCGGGCATTGTGTCACCTAATAGTGCCTAGCAACATAGCATCTAGCAATCATCCCCCAGTTTTTATTTTTTATCATCCTTCGATTGAGTCCTAGGATGCCAAAAGTGGGCCTAGACAAAATAGGTGTCTACAGTCCTTACATAACCTAGTCCCACTTATACCTTCTTAACCTGAAATCCATGTTCAATTTCATATAGTTGTAATCAATTTTGAAATTTGAGCTGTATAACTCTTCCGATTTCAAAATCTAACTCTATGCTAAAAGGTTGACTTTTATAGTTGACTTTGCTTACAATTGACTTTTGTCACTTCGTTGACTTTTTATTCCAAGTTCTAAAACCAGTCTCTTTTTTCATCCAATTATCATTGATAAATGCTCTTATCACCTTAACAGACATATATCAATCAACTTTTGACATTCTTGAATTTTTAAGATTTGGGTCTCGATTTTCCAAACCAACACCTATGCCTAAATCAGATAAGCTCAAATGTCTTATTATGTTAAACTAAGCCCATAGGAACAAACTAGAACCTCAGTTGAACCTTTCTATCATCTATAATTCATCCAAGAAGATCAAAAACTAGGAAATTCCACTTAATCCCTAAAATAAAAAAAAATCAATTAGGGGCCCGAACAAAATAGGATGTTTGCACTCTTTAATATATACATGTTTTCATGAATAAAAAGGGATTATTGTTGAATACTGAAATAACTAAAACCGAGGAAAACAAATTTGGATACCTGTGATTAGTTGGTACCAATTTTTAAGAATCGCAAGAGGGATTGATTCTTACTTGTGGTGTAATAAACTCCTGAGCCTGATTTATTATAGATCTCTAGAATATACACATCATAAAATCATTTCTTTAGAGTTTTGTAACTCTTAAGTGAATGGTTTAAGTAAGTATCCGATCACACTTAACCTATAAAGATCGGTGGCTACTCCATAACCCAACCATCTCATATCTTTAATAGGGAAAGCTCGGATGAGTGATTCGCTCTAACAGCTACGTTTGAACATAATGTTTTTATTTGCTTTGATATATTGAGATTTATATCCTAATATGCTACGACACCCGCGTTACCTATAATTAGTAATATTAAAAAACTTTCGATATTATAACTTTATAAAAATTGCTAAAATATTATTAAGTCACAGAATTAAAAATCTTGTATCACTTTCCTGCTTTTAGACAATCTAATAGTCCTTGATAAAATTCTGCTCAAATTGAAGATTGGTTGTTGGTTATCCACTCAATCTTCCTCACTGTCTTTGACTATGTTATCCACACTGTAATGTTGCAGCAAATGTCTTCCTCGTAAAAGTACTGACAGCCTTTCAGGACAATCTAGAAATTTTATACTTATCGTAAATTAATGAAAAATATTATTTTATTTTCGAATTTTTATTGAAGGATATAAAGATATTTACCTGTAGTACATATGAATAAAATGGACAACCTTTTAGCTTGTTCACACAGTCATCATGACTATTTATGTCCATCCATATGTTCCACATGGAAACAACAAAGGATACTGCAAAGGATCGTAATAACTTGTAGAATCTTTACATTCATTAGACCACCACGTGTTGTCCCAACCAATACGTCTCTTCCATTTATGCAGTCTGCTTCTTCACCTCCATCAACGGCTACTACAAATTGAGATGTAGTTGGTAAAGTATATTGGGGCTGGTTAGTAGATTGTTCATTGATTTGAAGGCTACAACGATGGAGATCTTCTCGGTGAGACAATTGTCGAAACATTTTCACAAATGGGCTACATTTGTCCAATATGCCTTTGATCTTCTCCATTAAATTTCTACGAGTTGTTTCCTTTTGAAGCAACCAATTCTCACTTTCATGCTTAGTATCATATATGCACATTTGCAGATAACGTGGCCTCTCACTACTACTTGGTCAAAGACTACCAATTTTATGATATACAGTTCCTTAAGCATGAAATACATAATTCCAGGATTCTCACCTTACAGTGACTGATCTAAATGTACTCCCATTAAAATGAAAGCGAAATTACGATTATATGATTGTTATGTATTGTCTAAAATGCTTCCCTCCATTGTTGATTACTGAACAAATTGATAAAGGTGCAGGTATCGGTTGCGTTTTTATTTTTCCATTCGAGATATCAAAAGTTTCATAGAAGAACGGTTTTGGAAAATAGTAAGCACATAATCTTGGTACTGGTAATATTGATCTTATAATTTCGACCGATTCATCATAATCTGGAGTTTCTATGTCCTCTTCTAATGAGCGGGGCAATTGATTGATTGAAGTTCAGATTAACTGGCATTTCACTTATTTCTGAAACAATTTTTATGCTTATTAATGAGTAATGCTAATTAATTTAGTAACGAATGATATGTGATAATATTTTTTTATAAAAATATTAATGTGACTTAGAAAGTGAAAGACACTATAATTTCCATCAATATATTTAATTTATGTAAAATTTTTTAATTTTAATAAAAAAAATTACCCAGTAAGCTACTATGGCATTTTTCCTCAATCCCTTGTTCTTGTTGCTGTGAGTTACCTCTAATTGCTATTCCATTGCAATTAGGAAGTCCACGCTGATATTCTTTAGTTGTAATAAAATTTAATATAATTTTAATATTTAAGAAATAAAAATGTATGTATCTACGCAACAATATGGATCTTTATTATTTAATGTTTGAATTAAGCATTGAAAGTGTACATGTATGAGTGACTATTACATATTGTAAGAATTTCAAACTTACAGTGAATTTAATTATTTTCTGTGACATTGAAGGGACCATAAACATTTCCATGCGAAGATGAAGTTTCTTGAGAATGGGCCATTCATCTAACATGAGTTAGTTGCATTATTTCTGATGCCATCCTTCCTGGTACTTTATTCTTCCAGTCTTGTTGGTCCATTTTATAAATTTTGACTTGAAAATTTGTTCAATTTATGTTTCTTCTTGCATTGTAGGACGCTGGTCTCTTTGCAAGGGTAATCTCTCTTTGGTCGTCTGTGAGTGAGTTTCTTCTTTGTCTTTGACGAATTCTCTATTGTTGTCTTTGATTTTACTTAAAATTAGATATAATAATGCTTTTTAGTTTTCTATGTGTTTCCAGAATTAACGATTACTTAAATTAATATCAAAAGTCACTTAAAATTGAAATTAAAATTAACATACTTAAAATTATAAATACATTCCTAATGCTTATTAGTAAAATAAACTTACCACCTATGGTTTGAAAACACTGGTAAGGTTTGACAAAAAAAACACTAACCCCCTTAAGGTATTATTTTTAGGCTAATTTTAAATCAAAAGATAATTGTACCCTTTATTAATTATTATTTTTTTAATTTTTTACTCAATTTTTTTAACTACAAGTTATCTTTAATTAAGTAAAATTATAATTAACTTATTTTCTAATCCCAAAAGTAAAATTAAAATAAAAAAAACATAAAAACATAAAAATAAAACAAAATAATTAATAATCAATAAAAGGGACTTTTGTCTTTTCTTTTAAAATTTATCTAGAAATAATATCTTAAAGTAATGTATTTTTTACCAAACCTTAGGCAGTATGTGATATTTTATAAATTATAAGAGAGTGAGTATATTTTTTTACAAAATCTAAGGGAGATAAGTGTCTTTTACTCTTAATATTATAGTTATCTATGCTATATATAATAGTAGCTTATTAAGAAAACGAAGCCTCTTTACAAATATTACCTTCAATAATTTTTTTCTTCTTGAAACAAATAATTAAAATATTTTTCAAAACTTTGGAATAATATTGCAAGCATTTGTAGGCCCTTTTATAGAAATATTGTAAATTTTTTTTTATTTCTTGGTTTACTATCATTTCTAAATTAATTCTCGAAATGTGTTTTTTTCGTATACTGAGAACTCCCCATGTGGGAGGGTGAGATAATTTGTTAGAAACTCGCCATGCTATACAGCAAGATTTCAATGAGAGAGAAAAAAATCGTTGAGAACTCGCCATCTCTGACAGTGAGCTAGTTTCCATCGCAATTAAAAAAATTCAAAAAATAAAATTAACAAATAGTTATTAAATGAAAGTGAAAGAAAAAAAAATAATTTTAAAGAAGGAAATGATATTTATTAAAAATTATTAATAAGGATATTGAAATTATCTATCTATCGCTCTTTGGTCTGCTAATCAACTCTCTCACATATATATATACATAAATTATGTATAAATATATAAATTATCTATCGTATCAGAAAGAATATGATTTCCCATGCATCTATCACATCTCTCAGGTTCCAAAAAATTTAATAGTCATTGGTCAAATATTATCCGTCATGTCATAAGGTAAGTTCCTAACATATTTTTTTTATAATAATAAGATAAATGATACAATTTTATATTTATACTTGAACAAATATCATAGATTTTTAATTTTTAATATAATAGTAATGATATATGTTGATAATTTATAGTTATTATGAGTTTTGGGTATATTGTATAATTATATTAAATTATAATATGTATTTTTATCATTTCTCCAATAAGTATATTCAATTCTTGTATAATTTCTATTTTTATTTGTATTCTTATTATTTATATAACATGTTTTTATATCATTTAAAGTTAGTAGTTTATATCATATTAAACTAATGACTAATAGATTTCTTGGAACACGAGAGATGTGACAGATGCATGGAGAATCAGATTCCTTCTGACATGACAGATAATATTTGACTAATGACTATTAGATTTCTTAGAATTCGAGAGATGTAATATGCATAGGAAATCAGATTCCTTCTGACACGATAGATAATTTATATATTTATACATAATTTATGTAAAAAATATATAGGGGATAGTTGATTAGCAGACCAAAGAGGGGTAGATAGATAATTTCAATCTCCTTATTAATAATATTAATAAATATTATTTCTTTCTTTTGAAATTATTTTTTTTTACTTTCACTTTTATTTAATAATTATTTGTTAATTTACTTTTTATATTTTTTTCTTAAACTAGGAACTTTCCTTATGTGAAATAAAAAAAAAGGCACATTTTTGAAATTAAATTAAAAATGGCACATATTAAAAAATAAAAAAATATTTATATTCATATAAAAAAGCCACATTTGTAGCTGCCTTATAATTAAAAAAAAAATCAAATCCTGCCTGATAACATTTATCGCTATTCAACAACACATAAAAGGCTCTAACCTTTAATAAATATCTTAACAATCTTATGATGTGAAGGCAATATCTTTGTTGACTTCTAATGAATTTTATAAAATGAAATTTATGACTTCTATAATCCTATTGTAACTTTTTTTTAATATAAACTTTTTTAATACTAAAATTTATCATTAACCCAAATTATTTTTCCTATTCATTGATTTGATATATTAGAATCAATTACTAAATGCCTGTCAAGGATAAAGAAAAATGGATAAACACCAAGTTCTGAAAATTTAATTAGATGATAAATTGATAAAATTTGTTATCCTATTTACATATATGCCTTTTTATTTTTTAAACACTTACATTTTTTATTATTTAATAAAAATAATGAAATATCAAATTTGCACAAAATCATTTTTATTCTTAAACTACGCAAAAATCAACCGAAGACAAATAGCTTGAAAAGGAATGAACATTATATTTGTAGATTTTTTTTTAGTTATTGGATAAATGAATTATTAATTTTATCTATCTTTTATGTTACTACTTGTGATGTTGGACTTTATGTGGCCCACATGATAATAAGTGGACCAAGATAATTAAATCAAATTATTAAGGTGAAATTATAAAGTAAATTCTATTCAGTTTAACTACTCTAGTGAT